>PVIJ01003201.1:0-140375 GCA_004024925.1 Scalopus aquaticus | reverse complement strand
GAAGTTGCTTTGGTAGGGAGGCAGGGTTTATGTTGTAATGTTTCCACGCTTGTTGGGCCTGATGACTAATACCACTCAGCTGAGGTGTAGGTTGGTGCTGGAAGTTCACTCAGTGGATTACATTAGATAAATGACCATGGTGGGCCCAGCCCCACTGTGTTGGCATCTTGGGCTGGTGTGTAACCAGGATTTTCGTGACCTACTTTTGCTTTCTGTTGGGGCCATTCACCTCCAATAGTTAGCCACTTTTCAACCTCACCTTGACCAGATTGTCCACTTGAGACACCCAGTTAAGACTCCTTGATTTGGCCCTCTTGAGCTATGGTACAGTGGCTGAAACAGAATATGCTGTTTTCTTCTTTTGAACCCCAGAACAGTGACTAGTGTGTTCTTTGTGTGAATTGGCCCTTTGAGCCAAATGGTTCAGAAACTTAAATGTTGCTTGGGCTATTTGTAGTAAAGTCAGCATTAGAAATGCTAAAGAAAATTGTTTTAGCGTTTGGGAAAAAATCAAATTGAGGGCCTCCCTGGTGGCGCAACGGGTTAAGCGCAGCGCTGTGGAGCTGTCTGCAGCTGCGGCGCTAGTTCGATGCCCGGCTGTGGAGATTCCCTTATGGCACAGCAGACCTCTCCTGTCTCACCTGCTGTTCTCCTCAGCAGTGTATTTCAGTCGATCTGCCTGTTCTGCTCCCCACTCTGTCTCTAGTGAACCCTCTCACCACCCACACCTCAGGCCTGCACCCCAGCTTGTATGCAAAAAAAAAAATACATATTTAAAAAAATATGTATTTGAGGACTTGTCACTTGTTTTAGGTTCTAGTACTTCAGTAGCATCTGTCCATGGATCTTAGCACTAACTTGAATAGAACTTCCTGGGCAATCCTAGTGGTGATGAAGGGGATGGAGTAGAATCAGATACTGAATTACTGAATTCCAACTTGAATGCAGCTAGAAAGTCTTTTACACTCGGCAATGCTTGAGGAAGCCTGCTTGCCCTCCTTCCCTTGCCGGCGTCTTTCTGAGAGGGGCCTCCTCTTTACTCCATCTCTTCTACTTCTCTTCGTGTCCAGGACACCAGTGGGGGTGGTTGGTCTGTGTAGCACGTCTGGTCCTCTTCAGATCAGGTCCCAAATGTAGAGATATTTCTCTCTGTAAATCGTTTTTTATGGGTGAGCCCGATCCTAGCGACCGTTCGCCGCCATGTTGATCCCGGAAGTCCTAGAAAGTCTTTTAATTAGCAAGCACACCACTAAATGAACTGCTAGGACTGGGCAAACAATAGGCTATGCTGAAGAGTGACTCAAAGGAATGGAAAATTCGTAGTGATATCTGTGTGTGTGTGTGTGTGTGTGTGTGTACGTACATATATGTATCTATAAATACAAGCATAGACACCTACATGCATACATGCATACATTTGACTTTAGCTTAGGTTAAATAATTCAGGACTTTGTAGCCTAATGTTGGGCTTCAAATGTTGTAGCCAATAGGTTATTAAGCCGTTGACTGTTCATCTTCATTTCAGTGGTTTATTATAACTAAAGTATTAAAATAGTAGGCTGAAATTTCCTTAGCCAGTTTGTAGACTGTTACCAATTTTCTGATTTCTCACAGGGGGTAGATGGGTAGGTGGGGACTTGGACACAGGGAGAAACCTTTGACTCCTACATTGACTACTAATTGTATTTGGGGGGAAAAAAAATCTACAAATCTAAATGAATTTGTATTCTCTGAACTGAGCTGACCTTTTAATCTAGGATACCGGTGGATTTGTTTCTTAAACTTCTTGGACTTTTGGACAAACTCTTCTGAAAGGTGGGTAACCTGGAAGACCTGTTGACCCTACTGGCTATAGGATTTAGAGATATGTCTTTTACCTTGCATTAAATTACTTGAAACTAATATGATTTCACAACTGTTTTGATAAATGCAAGGTAGTAAGGCGAGTTAATTGTACACTGGCTGCCAATTGTTTTGAGGTGAAGATGTGATAACTCAGATTGAAACAATGGTAATTACGTGGTAAATCCTATTTCCCCAGCTCTTGATAACTTACAATTACCCCTTTGTGTCTATTTACAGATGTGGATACCAGTGAACCAAGACTGGTTCTTCTTAAATATTGGGACAGTATTCTGAATCTCTTTGCACAGTGAACCAGGGTATTTGAGTTAGTTCCTTTCACTTCAAATCTAGTGTTAGTAGTTCTCGTGTCTGTTTTCTAGATGATGGAGGGTTCTATTTCTTTTGGGGGAACAATACTACCACAGCACCTAACCAGCTCATTAGTGAATGATTACAAACTAGAACTTAACATAATAATTTAGTGAAATAATGAGAGGAAAGACTGGAAATGACTTAGACTTAATCCTGTAAAGCTGTGATATGCTGAAAGGAGAAAATGGGAGGGGAAAAATGCCAGACCCTCTTCTTTCAGTGTGTGCAAGCGAAACTTTATTTAAATACTATACTTCAGAGTAGGGAAGCTCAGTCAGCTTTGAGGTGGTGATTACTTGTGCCCGCACCCTGATTCCAGCCTGTTGCAGGGAAAGGCGTGCACACATGTTGATGACTCTTCTGGAATGCTTTGCTTAGGAGTGTTCTTTGAGCCGTGCTGGGTTTCGGGGTGAATTGCAGCATGGAAACTTAGATTGTATGGCCTTGGAAAGTGTCATTGGTGTCCCTGTTATGTTCTGCTCTGCCGGAGGTCTCAGCCAAAGGATCTAGGGACTGGAAACAATTCCATCAGGAAGGCTGTGAATCCATACTAGATCTTATGAGTGAGGATCTTGGAGAGTACCACTGCATAGTGGTGAATGGGACTTTTCATTTGGGGAGTGTTGGCATCTTGTCACCACTGCCCCAGTCTCTGCCTGTCAGTCTAGGTGCCATTGTGTTGGAAAGACTTGCTGCCCCTTTATTTATTAGTAGGTTTGCTTTCACCCTATCAAGACAGCAGAGTTTGGTTACCGCTTTTAGCCTTGTTGGTTGATGAAGGGTCTGGACTTTATACAGTGCTTTTGCCTAGAGTGGGTTGGTGTGTGACCTATAATTTTGATTCTGAACAAGACTCAAGTCATAGAATTTACTCTGTTGAATGCAGTTAATTCCTCTTAGGTGAAGCAGGAAAAAGTAAGGCTTTTGCAGAACCTTATAACACCTGGTGTAATGTTTTTCCTCACTGCTAAACGGAGTCCTCATGGAGTACGCTTGTGGCAGGGATGGGGGTTTTGCTGTCTTCTTTCCTTTGACCCCACTGTGTATCACTCTGCAAAAGTAACTTTATTATTCTGTTGTGTTGGTCTTCCCTGTAAGATTTCATTTGAACAAAATGTTCTGAGGCTGCAAGCAGGTGAAAGGTAGTGATTTAGTAGGGAAATAGAAATCTTGAAAGGTTAGGAAACTTACGTAAAGCTACAGAGCAAGGTACCAGCAGCTTAGGACTAGAATTGGGCCTTCTCTGTTCTCATTTACAGTGGTGCGAATGTGTCACTGCGGACTTTCAGCAGAGTTCATTTACGTTCAATTGAACCCCAGTGTTTGGTCCTCCGTGCGCCTGTGATTCTTTACGCAAACATCTTGTCACAAGCTATTATCTATCAGAGAAGACTCCTTATAGCCAGTTGTGAAGTATATGCAAAAGTGAAGTTAATAATGGAAAATAGCATGACAGGCTCCCTAGTCTAGCGAGGTTTTAGCTGTTTCTTCTCTGAATATTTCTGAAAGTGACAGTAGTACTTTCGAGTAGGAGTTCAGACTTACCAGTAAATTCTGAGATAAGCTAGTGGGCACACTGTAGAGACTGTGTGCAGTGCGAAACAACTCACTCCTCTCTCTAGTGACCTGCCCTGGAATCTGAGCAGGAAAACCCAGGTATGCTCAGCAGCAGAACAGCTTTAGAGCAGCTCTGTGGAAATACAGTGGCTATATACAGTGGCTTTCTTTCTTTTTAATATCTGTGAAGCAAATTTGCTTTCAAGTAAACACTTGCTTTTTGCCTACCTAGGGGTTGCTCTTTAAACAGGAGGGAAGGTTAGGAATACCACTGCGGTGAGGGTGTGGGGACTCGCAGCTTGGGTCTCAGGTGGCAAGATCATGGACAGGCTGGAGGTCCCTGCCCCATTGGTACATTTTCTTTCTTCTAAGTAGGTGAAATTCATGTGATAGTAATACAGTGAGTGTTCTATTTCCATTTTTAAGCTATCTCATTGGTTCTTTTTTATCCTAGAAAACTTGTTTTTCTTTGAGGTAACTACAGGTTTCCCCTGCTACCTGAAAGTAGAACGTTCCTATTTGGCTGATTATTTTTTTTGATCTGGGACCACTATTATCATCAGTTTACTTGGGAAATTTTTGAGCAACTTGTGTGCTGTCTTCTCCATTTACTCAAAACAGTTATAGCTGGTGCATATGGTAAGGAGAATTTCACTTGATTTCCTAATCTTTATGAAAGAGGAAACCCTCAAGATCTTTCCGGAGGAATTTAGAAAGGTGGGCTTAATTGTGAGGTAGAATGGATGCGGAGCAGGCTTTTGGGAGGGCAGAGGGGTAGTGCAGTGGTGTTGTGGACAAGGAGTCAGGGTATGCAGAGAGCAGAGAAAATACCCGCTAGTGGTCCAGCTGGGAAATGGCGGGAAATGCTAATAATGGCACTTCCTGGGCACACGTGGGTAGAGAAGGAGCAGGCTCACAAGATTGTCCAACTCCAGGGAGCACTTTTCACAACGAGGAGTTCAGAGGGCTCTGACCATAAGTGCTCTCTCCCCCGCGCCCCCATTGGAAAGTGTGCTGATGCTGGGAGGCATGGGGGTGGGACACAGCGACTGGCTGGGCCAGATCTGTCTTCAGGAGTGACTGGTTGGTCATGACTGACTGCTGTGGTACTGGCCTGACTTTTTTTTTTTTAACATTTGTTTTTATTTATTTATGCATACAAGAACTGCGGTGTAGGCCAGAGATGGGGGGTGGGAGGATTCAACAGAGACAGAGTGGGGAGCAGAATAGATGGATCTACTGAAATACACTGCTGAGGGGAGCAGTGGGGGAGACAGGAGAGGTCTGCTGCGCTATGTGGGTTGCTCCCTGGCCTGGAATCGAACTTAGGCCGCTGTGGCTGTGGGTAGCTTCACACATTGTTTGTGGGTAGTTTGCTACTACCAGTCAACGTAAAATATGTTTCCCGCATACAATTTAAAATACTTTTATAAGCAAAACATTATTCCTATATTACTATTCCTATAAGAAAGGATCGCCACTTTCTTTAAGCCACATAGCTGGTGAGTAATAACACATAGTTTGCGGGTGGTTTGCTACTACCAGTCAACGTTACTAAAACGTATAAATACGTTTCCCGCATACAATGTGTTCATAGTGCTGAGACTTTAACCCCTATGTCACCAGGGAGACCCTGGCCTGACTATTTTTTCAAATCTGTCTCAATTGACTTTATATTAGACAAATCAGGGGACTGTAATGTCCCTGGAGCCATTATAGTTTGAATTCAAACTACGTAATGAAGTGAATATATGGTGGGTGGCCATTGTCATTTAACAATGTCTCCTATCCAAAAGGAACAGATATGTGTAAACTATTGAGGTAATTCATGATGTGGACTGTAATAAATGTGAAATAAATCTTAACTGAAAGTATTAATTAAAATTATATTTGACTTCATGTCAAAAATACTCCGCATTCTCTTTAGGATTAGTATTTCCTTTTAAAAGAAATTTGTTCTACTAGGTATTTGTGGATCTGCTCATAAGGTCATATTTCCTACTGATACTGAAAACAGAAAGCAGTTTTCTGAATTGTGACAATATGTCAAGCAGAGAAGTAGCTTCTGAGTTTCAGTTAGTTGGTTTTAACATGGACCTTTTTTCCTGAGGTCATTTTATTGTTCTAACACGTATTCCTGACAACTGAATATCCAGCCCTTCAGTTCTGACACAGCTGCCTGGAGTGCAGACCCACAAGTTAACACACGGTCACATGGGTTTGGCCAACTTCAGATGCCAGCCACAAGTATCAGGTAGTCCCAAGTTACCTGCACTTGTGCCAGGCTTGATAATTTGTTAAAACGTGACTCACAGCACTTGGAAAGCATGATTTTGGGCTTACAGTTCCATTATAAAGCGTACAATTCAGGGACAGCCAAATCAAATAGATGTATAGTGCAGGGTACAAATTGGGGGCAAAGAATTTCCATGTCCCCTCTGGGCTTGCCCCTCTCTGCACATTTATGTGTTCACCAACCCTGAAGTTCTAGCCTTTTTTTTTTTTTTTTTTCATTTTCAAGAGGCTCCATTATGTAGGTACGATTGATCAAATCATTGACTAATGGTGATTAAACTTCAGCCACCCTTCCCTCCCCCGTGGTCTGGAGGTGGGGCTGAAAATTCCAACCTTCTGATCCTATGCTTGGTCTTTCTGGCTTGGCCAGCCTAAAACTATGTAAGGTCCATGAGTCACCTCTTTAGCATAAACTCAGGTGTGGACCGAAGGGGGTACCTTATAAATAACAAAAGACTCCTTCAGGAAATTCCAGGGGGGGCTAGCAGCTCTCAGGAATCAGGGACAAAGACCAAATATATTTTTTTAGTATGCCACATTAGTTGTCCAGTTTTGCATCCTGTAAGTAGTAAAGAAAGAAAGTAGATTGAGGTGAAAAATAATGTGCATCTATTGTTAATTTGATGGAGGTTTTTTTTTTGGTCAAGAAAATGCAAATTAATTTCAGATTATAAGAAGCAAACTCCTCAAAATGAAATGGCATTCCTAGAATGTTATATATTCTTGAACTTCAAAGGTGTACTAACAGTAGACCTTCCTAATTTGAGAAACAAGCTCAATGAACAAGGACTCAGGTATGCAAAATTGATGCTTCCTTTCACGATGGCTTTTAAAAAATTGGATATATAGAGTGTGCTGACTAAGAGCACTGGCCTAGAGTCAGACAGTCTGAGTTTGAGTTTGAATTTTACCACCTACTTGCCACCTCACCTGGAGTGAGTCATACCAGGTCTCTAAGCCTCCTGTTCTTCATCTACAGAGTGGGGGTAATCAAAGTCAATAGTTGTGAGGATTCAATAAGACAGTGCATTTGAAGGACATGGCACAATGCTTGGCATGTAAATAGACATATAATAACCTTAGCTATTATTGGCTACATACATCCATAGCCAAGCTTACTTGGATTGGCAACTCCCAGGAGACCAGAAACTATGTAATTTTACGCTGTCCTATCGGCGACATACGGGACGGTGTATAAAACATAGCCAGGCGCACGGTAGTCACAAATTATCTGCCACTTGAAAATAAAACCTGCTCTCTGGGTATCTGGGATGTACATGAGTGTCTCTGTCATGGAAACTTCCAGCCTGTTTCCAAAGCTGGCCTAAAACCCAGAGATGGAAAATCTTCCTCCTGAAACCTTATAGAGCCCATGTGAGTCCAGCACTGGGGATGGGGGTTCAGTGGCTGGATCCTGTTGGATCAAAAAAAATAGGAAACTGATCCAGGAGACATTTTTATCTTTGGCAGTGTGCCTTGAAGTTCAGTGAGTTGGGCAAAACCACACGAGACGTTGGGAAGGAAACAACAGATTTATTTGAGCTGGTCCAGACAGTCTTTGAGAGAGTCAGATGGCAAGTACCATGTTGTGTGTGTTGCTTCTCAGAGAAAGTGAAAAGCGCAGATCTCAGGCAACCAGCTGACCAGCTGCTTGAGAGGCACTTGTTGGTGAGCTCCCTCCTTCCCCTTCCCCCCCACCCCAAGGCCAGGCTTCTAATTCTCCCTGTAACTGGGGAGACAGGACCACTGTCTAGTAAGTCCTAGTTCTGGTCTAGACTCCGCCACCAGTTACTGTGTTTCCTTAGGCAAGTTACAGCCCATTTTTGAGTCTTTTTCCCATAAGTGTGATGTAAAGGATTTGGGACTAAATCACTGTTTCTGCAAGAGTGACTGTGGTTACACTTTTAGTGTGTGTGCTTCTGAAACAACCACTCAGGAGTGTTATGTGACTGATGGTACATGCAATGATTTCTGGTGGTCTGTGGATGAATACTTTTAGTTTGTTAGTTCTGTATTTTTATGTTTATTAACCAAAACATAATTCAACTATCAGGCCTATGACTTCATGGCTATCCATGTTGCATAGGGTGATGTAAAAGCCTAAACAATTTTTAAAACTTTTGCAAAATGAGCGGTATATATTGCTTGCAGAAGTTGAGATGGTAAATGGGTATGTGAGATCTTAAAGCTTGTACAGAAATTATTGTACAGAAATTAAAGTTTGTGAGTTCTGAGCCTCTCAGTTCTAGTGCAGCGCCCTACTTTCATGAAATCTTTGTGGTGCTGGACACAGTAGAGCAGGTCCATATTTGAGTGCATTTAAAGACTTACCTGAGTCGAGTCAGGCATTTATGGAGAAAATCCCCTTAAGTGGGCTGTGAAGAATTTAAAATACAAACATTAATAGTGGTGACTTTTTCTTTTTTTATAATGAAGAAAGGAATAATATTGCTGCTGCTTTCGCCTAGAGCAAGTATCCCAGTAACCTGGATTTATCTTTAGTTCCTTTTTGGTCTTTGGTGTTGGATGGAACTCCCCATGGTTCTGATTTTTTTTTCCTTTGGGGGAGGGAGGAAAAGCAACCTCCCTCTCTTGAACACAGGCCAGTGCCCATATTTAAGTTGTGGAAAGCAGACTCTGCCCCTGTAACTACTTCAAAAGGACCTTGTGCGTATGCCCTAAAACAAAGTTAAACACTGAGGCAAGCTTTATTTAAAATTTCATTTTATCTTCTGTTATAGTGCTCAACACTCAACTTACTGGGGAATCTTCGAACAGTGGTGAAATGATACAAACCATGGTGGGAGGTGCTTTCTTTTAAGTAAAACCCTTGAATAAAACTGAAATCCTAGTTTCATAATAGCAGTTTCGGACGCTACTTTCAGATGTAGGATATGGTTTCTTTAGGGTTTTTTGTTTGTTTGTTTTTTTAGCTTTAATTACCTGTGTTCTCTTGACATTTTCTGTTTATATTAACACTGTCATTTTTCATTATCTACATTTGGTTATTGACTTGTGTTCTGCTAGTGATTTTGTTCTATAATTACCTCAACATAAAGGACCATGTGTCTGGTATAGCTCCTTGCAATAAGTTGTTTTTAATATTTCAAAGTATAGTTTTAAAACATTGCTATCAAGATGGTTCCAAGTCTGTTATCTGTCTGTGCCCTGTGTTACCTAGTCAAGATTAGCTTAAAATAGAGCAAAATGGTGTAGTCCACCAAAATGATGTAGTCCAAGATTTTTCCCTACTTCGTTTATTAAATACAAAGTTTCTACATGATTTCCTAATGAGAAACTCTCAGATGTCTCAGATGTTTCCCAGCTGAGGTGGAATCTAATGTTTCAATCCACAAGCCCTCATATTTTTGGTTTTGTCATTCATACCATAGTTGTCTCCTGAGAAAGGTGGTGATCTGTGTTATTTGGCACATTGGGAGAGGGGAGAGCCCTTTTCCTCAAGGCTGTATTTTGCAGATTTAAAAATCTCCGTTCCTACCCAAATCAAATGCATGATAATGCGTGACAGTCGTCCTTTGAATGCAGATCCACAAGACTTCCTTTCTCAGGAGAGATGTGGAGTTTCTGAAACAGTCCATTTCCCTGTGAGCAGAGGTTAGTTTATTTATAGATAATTGCTAGTGAGTCTGAGAAATTCTGAAAGGGGATCAACAGGGATTGTGACATTTGCCCTTGATGTATAGGCTAGGATTTGCAAAGCTAGAGTGAGGGGTGGTTTATTTCCTTCTCTCCTTTGGAAATTGCCACTAGATCAGTGAGTCTTGGTTAAGATCTCTGTGGGCAGCTGGGCTGTTAGGCTTTGAAGGCTGTGAGCCACATGAAAGACTGTTCTTTTCCAATTTACAAATAATTATCTCCTGGGTGTAAATCTCTATAGAAGTATAAGCGTTCAAGACCACATATTCAAAAAGATAAAATATAATTTAGAAGCAGAATGAAAGCTGTATAAGCATAGTGGTAGAGCTCAAAACCTTTTCAAGCCATTCTTACAGGCTTCTGGCACCACTGACTCAAGCCTCTCGTGGTAGACTAACCTTTTAATTCACTAAAGTCTTTTCACTTCTAAAATAAAGCCCTTTCATGACGCTGGAAATTTGAACTTTCAAGGTAACTTCAAGAATAAAAGTAAAAACATGTAAGCAAATACTTTAATTCTGACTTTAAATCTTCCTAGTCAAAGAACCCAAATTGCTTAATTTATCAGTATTTGCTTTTCTAAGTTTTGAGTTCACAACCATTGCTAGGCCTAGTATCTCCTAGAAAGAGATAATACAAAGTTATGTAACAGGTAAAACTCTTTCCAGTTGCCTTTTCCCCATTTGGAAGGGAAGTTTTTTCCCTTTCCCTCTGAGGAGTTTGACCTAAGCTGCTCTTCTTTTTGATTTGTAGCTTTGCTATTTGCATACAATGCTTAAATTGACTCACTCAACACAAAGTTCTGAAGGTCTCCAGTATGTAGTATCTGACGCAGCCTGTCAAAGCAAAAGAGCTTTTGATTACAATAGCTTCACTGAACAAAACTTAAAAAAAAAAAAACCACTTTAAACAGTATTCAAGGTTTCCAAACAGGATATAAGATATTTTCTAAGAAGAACCAGACTGTTGTTTTCAAGTTAGATTTATATGAGCAAGGAACCAGCTTTTCCAGACAAATATGGATCATTCAGAAGGGGCTTCTGAAACACAAAACTAGTCTTGGAAGCTAGAAAAATTTGATGTTTTCACCATTGTATTCAAAATGAATTATGTGGAGTCTGAATTCTTCTTAAGGATTGACCCTAGGATTGGACATGTTATTTCAAGAAAAAGAATATTGTTTACCTGTTGCTAGCTATTTTTACAGTAAATTTGAGTGCCTGTTGTAGATCTTGTTCTTAAGGACCTATTGGTGTGGTAGGAAAACAGACATATGAACAATAGAAAATGATGTAAAATCAGTGTTAAAAAACACCAGTGTGTGGACAGAGGGGTAGAGGGGCTTTCTGTCAGCTTAATTCAGGAGCGGAGTCCTGTGGGATATAAAATCTGAGCTGGACTTGAGAGACCAAGACCTGAGATTTAGTAGGCATCCCAAGCAGAGGTAACAGTAATGTGAAACTATGGAGACATGCCCTCTTGGGGAATGGCGGTGGTTGATTCAGTAGTATGCCTTGAAGGACCTGGAATGAGAGGGAGGGGGGAGGAAGTAGCTGGTTGAGGCCAAATTCAGAGTGTCCTGTATGCCTTTTTGAGTTTCAATTTTATTTTGTATGTGAAAAGGAACTACTAAATGATTTTGAGTAGAGGCATGGCATACCCACGTGGACTCCTCTGTATTCAAAAGATCGCTCCAGGGGCAGCGTGGAAGAGAGATTGGGGAAAGAAAGCCGGTCCTTGAGTAATGTTTCCTTCTTTTTCTTGTCAGTTTTAGAACAAAATGAGTTGGAGAGCTCTTGAGAACCTGCTGCTGTGGTGTTTATATATAATGCCTATTGGGCCTGCTGGGTCCCAGAAGTAGGTTCTGTGAGACTAATAATATAGGTAGCAGGGGCCTGGACCTTCGAATTGCCAAGGAGGGGTAGATACTCAGGAGTTAGAGTTTGCAATGTTTGGTTTAATCTGATAAAAGTTTATCGCCAGCATATCCATGTGGCTGGTAGACTGAAAGGTGCCGAGCTCCCAACAGTCACACTGAGATTGAGGCTCCGTGGCTTCCACTGTCGTGTGCTGCACCATCTGCGCTGTCTTGGTCTCCGTGGCAGGGGAAAGATGGCTGGTAGGTCGTGTGCCAGCTCCATGCTTGGACCTGGAAGTGATCGGTGTCCCTTCTGGTAACAGTTCATTGTGTCACTTCTGCCGACAGCCCGAGGGCCAGATATAGACACATTTCTCCCCCCCCCCCCACCCCGCAACTGCAAAGAACCGGGACCCTGGGGGAGCAAATGGAGTGTTTTGCTGAGTCTCTCTCTGCCACAGTATAAGGGCTTGAGTAAGGTGCTTTGTTTCTGAGCTTATTTCTTCATCTGTGAAAGTCATGCTCTCATGAGTATAAAATGCCTGGTATTGTGTCTGGCACAGTAAAGGTATTGGAGGGAATCTTTAAGTTTGATCTTGAGGGTTTCATACTATGAATCATATCTAATTAGTGGGTCGTAACCCACAACTTAAAACAAAATTAAGCAAAGGACTCTTACACATTAGAGTGTATCAGAGAAGTAAGTGTAAATATCACTTAATGAAACCGAGTTATACACAGGAAGTCCTCACTTAATCTTGTCTGTAGGTTCTTGGAAATAGACTTTAAGCGAAATGCCTTAAAGAAAGCAGGTCCTTGAATAATGTTTCCTTTTTTTTCTTGTCAGTGTTAGAACAAAATGAGTTGGAGAGCTGTTGTAGTATTTATATATAATGTCTGTTGGGTCAGGGGGTAAAATGTATTTCTTACTGAAGATTGTTGCAGTTAAAAGTTAACTTTGAAAGACACTGGTTTAGTCCATTTTCTCATTTCATGGTGAAAAAGTCGCTTGACTTAGTATGCTTTTTGGATATTTAAACTTCCATATTTAAAAGAGTGGGTTTGAAAAACATGATCCTTAATTGTGAGAAAGAGTAAAACGTATTCGAATTTCAGCTTTGCCTCTTGGTAGCAGTGTGCCCTCAGTTACTTTTACTTTCTGTGCCTCAATTTTCTCATCTGTGAATTGGTGACAGTAATATCTACTTTGTTGTGTATGATGGTTGGATTAGTTGGCCTATGTAAAAATATTTTGAAAACAATCTTTTGAAAACTTTATGTAATACTTGTGGACATTATTATGTAAACATAATATATAATGTAGGTATTATGTGCATGAAGATAGTTTTGTGCAGTGCACTGGGCACATAGTGGGGGCTTGTTTTTCATTTGATTCTTTAGAAAGTATGTTAGTGTCAGTTAGCCCTTTTCCCATAACCATACACACTCCTTGTCTCCTTGGAACTTGCAATCTAAGCTTAATGCCACCATGACAAAATCCTTTCTCTTCTGTGTCCTTGTCATTTGTGACAAATGCCTGTGTTTCATAGGAATGAATAATCCATGACGTATTTAAGCCTTGGATGCATAATAGAAATAATAAATTGACTATTGTCACAAGGGTCATAACTGACAATTATAAAACACTAGGTGAATTTCCTGGGTGAGAAATTAATGACATATTTTCCTTTATGGCCTTCAAAAACTTTGGTCTGAAAGAAATGAGTATCAACATTGCTCTTAAGATTGGTAGGTTGACTTCTCTTAGGGTGAGTAGTTGATGTCAGCAAACTGATGTGCAGTGAGAAATATGCCCGAGCCATTTGCTGAGTAAGGGGGGATGGTGATGACTCTTCCATTTCAATAAGTGCATTGGTGATAGTGGGTGGTACCTTGGATAAACAGGAGTTAACCCTGGCTGCTTGACAGAAGTAGATTTGTTATTTAGTTTATGGTCCCCAGAAGCCCTTTAAGGAGGTCTTTATCATCACCATGATGGTAGCCATCTGAAGTATCCAGTCTGAAGATTAATTTTGTTGTTCTCTAGCTCCACCAGAGTGAGTCTCCAACCTGTGAAAGGGTGTCAGCGTGCTCTTCAGTGCCTGTGCTTGGCTTTTGCTTTGGCACAGAGCTCTGCTAATCAAGGATGGGTGTTAGCAATCCAGAAGTGTTTTAGGTAGTGATTTATTAATAGTTTAGAGGGTTTTTTCCCCCCCTGTTAAGCTGATTTAACTTAAGAACAATGAATCATATTCATGATTTCAAACATTTCCTCTGACGAGCCTCAAAAAAGGTTTTTTGGTGTTTCTGTTGTGTCAATTGCTGCTGCATTTCATTTGTGTCAGTCCTGCCGTTCCTGAAACCTGCCAAAGGAATGTTCAGCTTGGTTTTCCATCACCTGACATGAGTGGACTTCTTAATTCTATCAGTGGTGGATGTCCATTGTGAGCAAGCCTGTGCTATTTTTTTTTTTATGACTCACTAAAAAGTCATGTGGGGTGGTGTGATCCCCACCCCCAGCTACCAGCACTCGAACTTGTAATTTTCAATGTATTGTGTTAAAACAAACTTCTAATTCTGGCTATTTTTCTTTTCAATTTTTAGGTCTAAAATTGGAAGCTCTATTTTTATAAAACACTCTCCTAGAAAAGTCACCAGTGCTGCTCTTCTCCTACCCCAAATATCAAAACTGGGTACGGGGGTGGGGAGAGCAGGAGCCGGCTGTTTCACATGGCTGCAGAATGTGTGGGCCTGCCAGCCAGTGGAGGTGGAATCTGCCCTTTGCTTTCTTGGCAAGTGCACTTGCCTTTGAAGGCCCTGATTAGGACTTCAGTTCTTGGCCTTTTCTTGCTGTCCTATGAAACATAGTCCATTGTCCCCAGGGGTTCTAAAGAGCTGGCAGGCCTAGATGGTCCACATCTCTTACCCTCTTTGGCAAGGTACGTGCTTCAGCTCTCAGAGTTAAAGGCACGCTGTCATGAAGTGAATTTTAGTAAACATGACAGTGAAATAAGGTATCACAGGAAGTGTAAAACTGACTGTGAGCCCTTCATGTTTTAGGTAATTGAATCCCCATTAAAATAAGCATTGTGCAGTATTCAGAAAAGCTCCTGGCTTATACTCTTACATTTCCAAGTGCCTTAAATAGGATGCCTTTGTTTATTCATGTAAGGAAGGCACACTTTAGACTAGCACCAGAAAGTTTTCCAGTGGAGTTCACCGGATTGGTGAACCCTTGGAGCTTTCTAGAAGAGCCACATGGCCATGGCTTGAATAAACCCTCTGGACTTTATCCCTTGCTAAAGGAGAGGAGGGAGTGATTTTTATTCATGATGTGAATTTTTCCCAAGGGACATAGGTGCAGGTCAAAAAGAAAAATCACCCGATGATTTCAGCTTTAAATTTTGACTTCTGCTCTGTTTTGGGGAAGAGAGATGGAGCCCTGTAATGCTGGCTGAGAAGCTGTGGTTTGTGTTCCGTTATCTGAGAAACTGACGAGGTAGGGAATAGTTGGAACAGTCAGACACATCCTGCTTTCTCTTCTCTGAAGGTGGAGTGCTGGGAGGGAGGAGATCGGGAGAAACTGGACGTGAGGAACCAGGTGCTGCTAGTTGGGAGTGAGTTCTCTATCTTAGGATTCTGCTGCCTTTACTCTTGAGTATTTGGTGTTGAGTACTGACCGTGTGCTCGGCTCAGTGGTAAGCATGTCACACTCATTCATTCAGTCATGAGTTCATACATTTAAAGTGCATAAATTGTGCCGTTTACAGAGTAAGAATTCAATAAATATCAGTGGTAATTATTTATTCAACCGCTGTTTATCACATCCCTGCTTATGTGCCACATAGCTTAGGTGCACAGGACAAAGTGGTCAAATAAAATCCCTAGCAGGGGAAGCAGACACACAATATGTCATTCAACAAATAAAAATTTCAGAGAGTGGTATGTGCTGTGAAGAAACGAAATAGGGTGCTGGGTTACAGTGAGGTGGCATTTTAGATTGGTGGGGCACATCTTGGCATTTGAACCGAACTCCATCTGATATGAGTGAGCCATTTATTCTTTACAACAACCCTTTGAGTTTCTCAGTCTTCAGGTGAGAAAAGGCAGGAGGGGGTGATTAAGTATGTGCTGGGGAGTAGACAGAGCTGGACTATACAAACCCAGTCATTCTGTATCCAAAGCGTGTCTTTTGTAGAATGTGCGAGACTGTACTGGAGCAGTTATGGAGATGAAATATTTGCAACTAGTTTTTGAGTGAAGGGTTATTCCCTAATAAACATGGTTGTAGGCAAAACATTGATGCAGTTCAGAAAAGTTCTATGTAGTTTCATGGACCCTGTGCCCGGAAATAAAATTAGAGTGTAGAAATGTATATACCATTTATCCTGGAGTCTAAAGCTATCTTTAGATTTTCAAAGGTATTCATGAAGAAAAGAGCTTATGGTGCTGCTGTTTTTAATTCTAGGATTTCCTTATAATGATTTTCAAAAGTTAGGTCTGGCTGCTAAAACTGCTATTAAGACTACTATTAAGGTAGTTTTGCAATGACCATTAGGTGACAGCAATTTTGACAGGTGAGTATGGGCAGGAAATGGACTGGAATCTTCTGATGTCTTACTTTGGAAAGCCTGTAATACCAGGTTGCCAGCCATCAGGCACTTTTTAATTTATTCATCCACTGATCTCTACATGTGTTAATATACTCTTCAACCTCATACCATATGAGCAAACATTTGTGAAATAAGTAACTGTTTAAAAACAAAAAGAAAACCCAAGCCTTGGGACCTCAGGTTTCAACCTGCAGAGAACGTATTTCCAATAAAGACACATAAACATGAGCATTTCCTGTCACCATCTTCAAGAGCTGAATGCTTTCTAAATAGGCTCTTCAGCACTTAAAACCAAAGAGAAATCGTTTCAGTGATAGTAATTGAAACCAAGAGGATAGCCAAGTTCTGTTCATAACTGCTCTTTCAGTTTCATGGGATGTGGTTTTGATCAAATACCTGTTTCAAGTGGAAGATTGATCATGTTATTATTGCAAAGAGAAAGACTTCCAGGAGCTCTTACTTTACAGCTTTTCACGTGGTGTCTGAGTGCTGGGAGATGGTTCCTGCTTGGGAATGTGAAGAGGACAGAATGTGTACATAATAGAGTAAAGCAACTATAAGTGCCCTGTGGTATATCTGCTTAAAGGAGGCGTAAGGTGGTAAAATTGCAGGTGGAGAGGTTCTTTCGCTCATTGGTCATATTGTAGTGAAATTTAATAGTTTGCATGAGATTGGGGTCATTGGTTCTGGTGTTCACTAAGGGTTCCCTTGATGTAATGGGTTGAAACTTACTTGGGCAGCCAAGTAAGTTGGTCCTGGACCGTGATTTAAAATTTCTCGGTATTAGATCTTCTTTCTTTTCTCTGAATAGAAGACATCTGAGTGACATAACTATATCTTTGTAGAGACTTGTCCTATTGTGACAATATCAGACGTCTGGCTTAGGCAAAAGTGGAATTTACTGGTCCATTTAACTGTGAGCTTCAATCTTTGACTATAGGTACAGCTGGATTCAAGGTGCATATAGTGCTTTCAAGATTCACTTTCCCTTTGTCTCTGAGTTGAGATGCAGCTGATAAGGAGGGACCATTTAATCCTCTCAGCAATCCTTTGATAAGCATTTTTTCCCTTGTGACTCTTTCTAGTAAGATGACTGTAGCAGCTCTGACCTCCTCAGCTTTCAGTGTTTAATTCGCTCTGGCTGATTTGGGTCATTTGCTTATCCGTGACCCAGTCATTGAAGCCAGGGGCACATGAGACTTTCTTTGGTTGACTTCAGTCAGATAGTACATTCTGCACTTCACCTAGCTATGTGGTTGAGAATGAGAGGGATCCTCCAGTGAAAACTGAATAATGAACTAATGAAGGGCCTGGACACTCTTCAAGTCTCTGCTGCATACAGCAATCTGATCCACTTTGAAGCTTGAAAGCCCATAAATGTCTGCAGGCTGAATTCAGTCTGTTGACCTTTCCATGGATTCCCCAGTTATGTTTGAATGAACCTCTTGCTCCCTGGGACTGTCACAAGTTCGCTCAAGTTCAGGCTAGTGTGTGGGCCAGACACTACTTCTGATTCCATAAGTATGGTAAGGGGACTTATTCATTAGCCCGTACCGTGAGCCTTATGTTTTGAATGCAGGGAGACAGGGAGATTGATCTTTTTTTGAAACAATAAATTGGAGTTATTGAGATGAAATTGAAAGATGGTCTTATGATTAATTTTCTGTGCCCACCCCTGTACCCTATCATTTAAAAAACTGTCTTAAAATCCTTGGAGCCAGATTAATTGAATTTGTTACCCTTTTTTGACATGGTTTGCAGTTAAACAAGGTTCTTCCCTTACCTATTTTCGATTCTCCTTTGGCAGTTTGATATTTTTCCTTAATATAATACCTTTTACTTATTTATTTTTTGAGGTGACATTAGCTTATAACACTGTATAGGTTTTAAGTTTACATTTTCTCACCACACTCCCCATCAGATGTCCAGTCACCTTCCACCACCAACCAGTCAGTCCCTTATACCCATTCCCTACTTCCTCCTTCCTTGGTAACTAGCCACCATTCTCTTGTCAGAATCTAAGGGCTTGTCTTTTTTTAATTTATAGCCACAAGTGATTGACATTGTACGTGCTCAACATTGCTTCCATTAGGGAAGTGCAGATCAAAACCACAATGAGATTTCACCTCACATCACTTAGAATGGCTATTAAGAAAAAGTCAAGAAATGATAAGTGTTGGCAAGGATGCGGAGAAAAAGGAACCCTCATCTACTGTTGGTGGGAATATAAACTGTTAAAGCCGCTATGGAAAACAGTATGGAGGTTCATTTGAGTCTATTGGCCTTACGCCTCCTTTATCTTTGGTGAAATGTCTATTTAAATTCTCTACCCATTTTTTAATCAAGTTTTATGTTTCTTTGTTGCTGAGCTGTAGAAGTTGTTTATGTATTTTGTATATTAACCCCTTGTCTGGTAGATGATTTGTAATTATCTTCTCTCAGTGGATAGCTTTTCATTTTAACGATGGTTTCTTTTCCTGTGCAACCTTTTAGTCTAATGTAGTTCCATCAGTTTATATTCTCTCTTGTTTCTCTTGCCATTGGTGGCAGATCCACAAAGATATCACTAAGTTCAATGTCAAAGCATTGTTTATCTCTTTTCATCTATGCATTTTATGGATTCAGGTCTTAAATTCATTTCTTTAACCCATTTTGAGTTGCTTCTAATATCTGATATAAGAACTTCATTCTTTCACGTGACTGTCCATTGTTCTCGGCACCATTTACTAAAAAGACTTTCTTATTGTATGCTCTTGACTCCTTCACCATAAATTTCTTACCCAAATATGTGTGGTTTTAATTCTGGGCTCTCTATTCCATTGATATGTGTGCCTGGTTTTGTTCCAGTAACATGCTGTTTTGATTATTGTTTCTTTGTAGTATAGTCTGACGCCAAGGAGCACGATACTTCCATTTTTGTTCCATTTTTCTTCGTATTACTGTGGCCATTTGAGTTCTTTTGTCGCTCCTTACAGATTTTAGGATTCCTTATTCTATTTCTTTGACAAATGCCATTGGAATCTTAATAGGATTATGTTGAATCTGGATATTACTTTATATAGAATGGCCATTTGACATTACTGATTTTTCTCATCCATGAGCCAGGAATGCCTTTCCATTTCTTTGTCTCTTCTTCAGTTTCTTTCAAGTGTTTTTTAGTTTCAGTGTTTAGGTTCTTCCCTTCCTAAATATAAGTCTTTGGTAAGGATTTCTTAAAAATAAATTCAATTAGTTGGATTAGTTGGCAGATATTCCAAAATACTGTTGGAAGAAATATACTCTTCATACCCTGCTTTATATAAGTTGACTGCATGTTTTTGGAAGTCAGATTATAATATATATATATACACACATACATAAAAACTGTGTGTGTGTGTGTGTGTGTGTGTGTGTGTGTAGTCAGGCTTATATATGATATTGTATATATTGTAATGTATACAATATATTGTATATATTGTAATATATTGTATGTACATTATATATAATATATATATATTATATATATATAATGTGTATATATTTATATATATGTATAGTTTCTTTTTGCTTGTGATTTGATTCATTGGTTCCTCTTACAGGAATTTAATCTCAGGAAATAATTGTAAATGTGCTGAGTTTTAGCTGCAAATTCTGTTTGTTATCCTGGTATTTGTAATAGTGAACTATTGGAAGCAAGCTTAAATGTCCAACTAAAAGATTAAATTGACATGGGGGGAGATAGTACCCCATTCAAGGAGAGAACTACGTATGAAGTATGTTTTAACAGAATCTCAACCTTTTTGCATTCTCTCTGCAGTGCAGCACCAAATTTTTCGCAGATTGAGTAGTAGGCTATAAATAGTCTATGGGTATGAGAAATAGCTGGTATATTAGTGGTGATACCAGCATTACTGTTGAACCGATGCTCTTTCAAAAGCATTTTATGAGAGAAGATTTACATGAAAAAGTGTTCAATGAAAAAGGTTACAAAATATAACATACGGTATGACCCTAGAGTGTTTCAAATCCATGCACAGAATAGGTATATACATGTATTTATATGTGTCATTCATATAAAGGACTGAAAGGATAGACTCGAGCATTAATTGTAGGTGGTGGGATTTTTTTTTCTTATGCTTTTTTTTTTTTCTGAATTTTACAGAATAACTATAACACGTTTGAATTTGGCAGCAGGAAAGAAAACCTTATTAACTTCACTTCTCTGACCATTTCACTGATGTGGTTGAAAGGAGATATTCTTTTATTGTACAGGTTTGTTTTCTGTCCCTCTTCCTGTCTACTGTGCATTAGCAGCTTCCATCGTGGGCCTCTAGGGAAAAAAAAATGTGGTCTTAATGGCTTTAGTTTTTTTTTTTAAAGAACTAGAAAACATTTAGGAGACTGATTGGTTACCATGTGATGAACTTGAGGCCAGCTTAGAGGAGGTGCGGCTCTGGAAGCCACATCTACACATTTGCGGTCATCCAGGTGCCCCATAAAGACACTTGGATGCCGTCACTTACCATCTTTATGTGGGGTTCCTTCCTCGTCTTTCAACTCCTTTCATAGTTTCCTTTTTGCCTTTTATTACTTAGGTGCAGAGACCTACTCATATTTCAGTTAACTGTTTTTCTCTCAGTCTCTGACCACTGACTTAGAAGTTGACAAGTGAACAGCCGATGTGGTAGTTAGGTGTTTGAGGCCCATCATCTACAGTGAGGTAAACCTGTAAACCTGTCAGGTCATTGGTATTCATCTGCTGATTAATTGGAAGCAGGGAATTAATGCCTAATCAGTGGATTCCCTTCCTTGGGGCCTGGTAAGACCCTACCCTGAGGGAGAAAACAAACTCTAAGCTTAAGACTGGGGATGAAGAGTGTAGCAGGGACACCATTTTTATCACGGAGCCCTGGAGCACACATCCAAAGTCACCGAAAAAGCTGGTGTGCAAACAAAAGAAGTAGACAGCCCAGAAATCTGGTGCCCTCTGTGTGTGAAGTCAGACCTGTCCAGATCAGTAGTGACAAAAAATATACCATTTGTGGGACAGTAAAATGATAGGCCCTTTTTTGATTATTTTGAAGTGTGGATTAAACATGTAGCCCAGCTCTGGAGCCCAGAGACCTTCATCATGTGGTATTTGCAAACTTTCTAATACATGTGTTGTCTTGGTTATACTTGGCAAGTAGTATTTCTTCTAACCAACTCGCACTGGCTTTAGTCCTCAGGCCTCCATTAGACATAAGTCTTACAATATGTTTGAAGTACGTAAGGTAAGAAATAAGGTAAGAAATAAGAAGAATACAAAGAAAAATTACTTAGTGTGAAGCTGGCTAGACATAGTCATGTGATCTATTATTTTACAGAAATAGAACCAGTTGCTTATTTTCTTAAAAAAAGAAAAGAAATTCTCTTCCTTCCTCCCTTCCTTTATCTCTTTCTTTTCTCTTGCACTTTTGAGATTGGTTGATGTAGGAAGGTGTATATTCCTACCCACCCCTAACAGAAACTGCTGTCTGAGCTTGCTGCTACAGTACATTTTAGGACAAAAAAGTCTTTTAAAAGCATGAAAATAATAGCAGATGGGTCTCGTTTGCTTTGGCAGAGAGAACAGCTTTCCCTCCCAATCAGCTCTGGGTAAGACCTAATCTCCAAAGGTGATCTTGTGTCCCAGTTCCAAGTATCAGCAAGCGACTTTTCCTTTCACGTACTCCCTCAGACTTTCCTCTTTGTTATTTTTGCAAGTTTACTTTCTAGGATGTAGTTTACAAATGGACACCACCCATTTTCCATCTTTTTCTCAGGTCATTCACTATCTGCAGCTGCCAGGTGGGATCAAGGGGTTCTTGTAGTCTTGCTTTGGGACTCCCCAGGGGGATGGCTTCTGCCGGTACAGCCGCCTCAGCCCCTGCAGCTGGAGAAACCCTGTCTGAGGAATTCATGTGCTCGTATTCTCTGGCCCTGGGTATCTGGCATTTACAGTGAGAAATGCAGACATGCTCCCAGCTAGCTCTCCAGACTGCTTAGGTGAAGGTAGGCTTTCTTACTGTTAGTATGTAGAAACAGCAGCGTTTGTCAGTGGATTCTTGCTGTTGGATAAAGAACAGGATGGAGTGGTGGATTGGACTTGCCCCTTCTCTCAAGGAAATCTCAGTAGATCTCAAGTGCGCTGGGTTGGTTGGGGGAGGAGGTGCCAGCATTTGCCTTCTGATTTTTACCTCCTTATTTCATAAGGATGTTCCCCATCAGCAGGACAGGCTCCCCCCATCAGCAGTCAGACCAGCATTCCTCAGAGTGGGCTTCCTCACCCAGCCAGCTGCAGCAGCAAGCCATGTGTCTGGGCCTACTGCTGACCCTGTAGAGCTCATACTAAGTTGATTAGGAGAGAGGGCCACAGAAGCAGTGTCATCTTTCACCCCTGTTAAGATTGGAGTAACCCTGCTTCGGACTGACTTTATTTTTTGTTGGCTCTGATAGACTTGGGCAAGAAGTTTGAGAGCTATTCACTGAGGAGGCAGAAACTTCAGCCCCTTTGGGTGCCAAAATGTGAAGATAGTTCCAAAACTTGGAAGGACTAGTCCAGACCTCTCTCTTTAATGTTGGGCTCACAGAAACACAGGGAGATTAAGTGACCTGTTCAAGGTCACATAGTGCTGTGGAGAGCCCAGACCAGAACCAAAAGATCCTTGGGAGTCTCCCCTGTTGCCCTTGATTGGGCACCTCTGGAGTAGACGGAGGGGTTGGTAACGTCCCTGTCTTCCTAGGCCATCGTCACATGCTGGCGCACAGCCTAGCACAGCTGTGCGGCTGCTGTGTAAAATGAGTCAGCCTGTGCTTGACTCCCTTCCCTCCACAGGCTGGGGGCAGGCCCTCGGGCCAAACCCCTCCTCACTTTCCTCCTTTGTAAAATGAAGTATATTTTTCTCATAGGGTTGTAGCCAGCTGAGTGTGATAATCCATGTCAATCCTCTAAACACATATGTGCCATTTTATTTTTTTATATTTTTTAATTTTTTTAAAGATTTATTTATACATACAAGCTGGGTTACAGGCCAGAGGCGCGGGGAGGCGAGAGGGTTCACCAGAGACAGAGCGGGGAGCAGAACAGGCAGATCAGAAATACACTGCTGAGGGGAGCAGCGGGCGAGGCAGGAGCGGCCTGCCGCACCATGCGGGATTCTCCCCGGCTGGGTGTCGAACTCGCATTGTGGGCTGTCGACAGCTCCACAGCGCAGCGCTCAACCGCTGCGCCACCAGGGAGGCCCCATATGTGCCATTTTAAAGATATTGTAATTAATAAATTTCTATTTGGACCAACCAAACTGGCCTTACCCCTTCCTTTCCATTTCATGCTTCTAGTCACTTAAACACCAGAACAAAATCCTTCTTCTCTGTGCCACCTGCCATGAGATGGGCCTTGGAACCTGATAGATGGGCCGTGTAGATGGGTTTTATTTCCCACTACCGCAACTTAGTAGTTCAGAAACGTCAGTTCCCTAAGCTCTGGCCCCGTTTCCCTGAGGCGGCTGTGAGGGGTGCGGGTGGTGGTGCTGCGAAGCGGGGGTGCCACGCTCCACAGATACTCTCCTGTCCCTCAGTTCTCCACCTTGCTTTTCATAACACTAGTTCACAGTCCTCTCCTCCTGTGCAGTTCATGTTAGCCCCTCATCCTCACATGCCCACGAGTGGCGACCCTGTCTCAGCAGTCAGCTCTGAGGACGGGGCTTGCTTGACAGTCCAGTGACAGAACTGCTCAAGAGAGGCAAGCAGCGTCTTCACCCCTCTTGGAGCCAGACTGTGGTGCCTGGGGTTGCCTTTGGCCTAGCAGTGCTTGGTCCAGGCCTGGGGCCAGACAGGCACCAGCCCCCCCCACCCCCCCACACCCCTCCAAAACAGCAGCTGGGGGCTGGCACAGGGGAGGAGGGAGGCTGGAGACTGAAGAGCAGAGAGGGAGGAGGCGGAGGCAGTTGGAGCTGAGACTGAGAGAGAAAAGCTGAAGGCTGGTCCTGATCCAGGATAAGCTGAGTAGGGCCAAGCAGAGGTTACTGTCCCCGTCTTTCAGGTAAACTCCCAAAGTTATGACTGCCTCGGTGTAGGTTTCCTGAGTTTGTAGTTTGCTAGTTTTTCTTGTATTGTTCTTCCCTTTTCTCTCTGTGTGCTCCTCTTCGTCCCCTACTCTGTTCAACTCATTTATGCCACTTAGCTGCTCAGGAGAACAGGAGAGCTGCTGTGGGCGTGTGGGGAGTTCCGGCTACCTGAGCGCCCCGGGAGAGCTGGGCTGGCTGCTGAAAAGGGTGCTGTTCTGGGAGAAGGAAGGACTGAGTCTGCCCCTGACTTCGTGGTAATGACTGTAGTGAAGACTCGCACTGAGTGAATGCTTTCTAGGGGCCAGGTATCAGGCAGCGCTTGTCCTTGCTCTACCCTACAGTTGGTGAGGTGCAGCTGTCCCATTTCAGGGTTCTGTGTTGATGGTCACATTGTTCCATCACCATGAGTCAGATCCAGATTTATGTGCTGCTGAGCTCGTCTTCTGAAGGTTTCTGCTCTTTTCTCCCTTCCCACATAGCTCCATGGCCGTCTCTCCTCATGAAGTGGGGCCAGTTGCTTCATAGAGTTACGGTTATACAGGTATTGTAAGGTACTGACACACACAAAGCATTAATAATGATGCTGTGTTATTGAGAAGAAATTGGCTCTGGGGTGCCCCGATCACCCAGGGGCTACCCACTTCAGAGAGTGGCAGGAGGACTGACTGGAAGTCGGTGCCTATGAATGGGGAACAAGCTCGAAGCCCTTTCGCACTCCTGCAGAGCTGGGACTGAGTGGTTCAAACATCTGGTTGAAAGCTTCACCTGGATTAGGGACAGGGAGTGACCAGCAATTCAGTGTCCATAGGGACATCAAATCCGTGGAGAGCCTGAATTGCCCAGGTGCTTTTGGGCAGTGTTGTGTTTGAGCAGGGTCAAGGCTGTGGTTCAGGAGATGATTTCTGAACAAGATGCATTGATGCAGGGCAGAGGTAGGGGCCCTCGCTGAGCTGGGAAGCTGAAGCCTGAGGCCCATTACTCAGATGGGACAAACTGGGGTTTCCAACAGGCTGACCAGAGACTACTTGACTGTTAACACCTGTTCTAACAGGTGTTCTGGGGTGGGGTGGAGGGAGGGATGGTGCAGTGTGTGCCACATACCCTTCCCCTGCATTTCCTGGCTGAAACCTTAAAAACAGCTCCATGAGGCAGATCTGTTTTGTAGATTGAGAAAATTGAGGTTTTGAGCCGGGTCAAAGAGTAATTAGTGGCAGAATCAGGCTTTGATTTCAGAGCTAGAGCTTTTAACCATGTTGGTGGGGTGAAACATCACAGATACAGGGCGTCTGGACTAACCTGGTCCCCACTTCTGGCTAGGCGTCTTGCCCATCTGTGCCCAGTGGCAGGGCTCGCTTGGGGGAGGGCAGTGGGTAGGACGCCCTTTTTGAGTACTGGGCATAGACCATGCGTTCTTCCTCCAGTGGCTTCTGGTCAGACTCTGGGAGTGCCATGGGGACAATCTTAAGTTTGGGGGGCTTTCCCTTGGTCTGATGTAGGGGGTCTCAGCACCATACCTTGTGGTAAAGGTCGTGATTTCTGAAGCCTGACACACTCGGTTCTGTTCATGTGATCTTAGGTGATTTCCTTTACTTTGAGCCTCAGTTTCCCTGTCTTCAAATGGTGTTGTGGTGAGGATATATGAGTTTTAATGTCCATTAAGTGCTTAGCATACTGCCTGGCACCGTATCAAGTATTTAATAATTGATAACTGCTATTATTAGCTATTAGCCAATAGCTAGTGGTTCCAGGGAGACTTTCACCTTTAAAACACTTGAAGTGCTGCCAGCACAGGGCTAGGCCTGGGATCAAGCCTTGGGAGAGTTCTGGGAGCAAAACTACCCCCAAAGAGAAACGTAAATGCAAAGAGGGGAGTCTATTGAATGGTCAGCAGCTCTTGTCACCATCACATCTGAAAATACTTGTTTCTTTCTTGAGGTCACCACTCACCTCAACAGTGAATTGGAATGGGGCGGGGAGGCTTGTCAAAGAAACAGAGCAGGCTGGGAGAAAGGGAGCCGACCTTCTGGCGCTTGCTGATCAATCATCTTTCCAAATTGATTTTCTTTCATCTGCCGGGCATGTTAAAAGCCTTCGGTTTCAGCTGGTTCTGCTGTGTCAGGTCATCAAAGATGCTCTTATGTGGAGGGCCAGTTGGGTAAGTGGGATTAAGCCTCTCTGGGAGCCCCATCTGTTCTGTCCCTACCTGAAGGCCTTGGCGCCAGGATTTGGAGGAAGCCGCTGGATATAATGAGCATCTGTCTGGGGCTGGCTGGGAATGGCCTGGGGTAGGTGGGTCAGACAGAGGCCAGGGCATGCTCTGACCTTCAGGGTGCCTGGGCCTCCCTCAGCAGGCCCTGGGGAGTCAGTGAGCCTGGGAATCAGAGTTGCCGTTTTGAGCGTGGGGTTTGTGTAAGTTTGGGCCTTTTTTTTCTTTCAGCGCTCTAGTCTCTAGAAACAGGTCTGGAAACTAGAACCTTCGCCTGGGACCGTCCTGCTCTTTTTAAGATAACCCAGCTCAAATAGTTGCTTTCTCTGAATGATGGACTTCCAAGCATTATCTCTGGGCTTTTAATTGTAATAGGTTGTGTTTATGTCTTACTGATAATACTCTTGAAAGCACAAAAAAGACATAAGGGCAACTTACTTAGCTGGTGACTTTCCATGCCAAAAGCCCTTAGTAAGGCTTCAGTGTATTTTGAAGTCTAAGTGAAACTGCACGTCTTTTTCAGGACATGTATAGACTTGTCTCTTTGTCATTGATTTTTGAGGGTGGAAAATGGGGCACACCCTGATGCCAGGAGTCTCCAGTAACTACAGGAATAATTCTGGGCTTTTCAACTTGGATGCTCAGAACCTACCCTTAGAATTCCTTTTGAAGATAACCCCAGACTCACCCAGGCACTGTTTGGAGGAAGTCAGGCTCTTCAGGCCAAGTGTAAAGCTCCCGCCTTCCACTGCAACACCTTTCGCCCCACTGCCCGTGTCCGAAGAGCTTCGCATTTGGATCCTGCGGTCCGTGAGCGCTCCCGGAACATGGGAGGTGTGGGGCCGACAGCGGTTCGGTTAGTTGTGGGCTTTTCCTGCCAGACTTCTGGCTGCTGATCTAAATTTCTGTTAACATTGTAATTTCAGTGACTGCAATTATTACAGCAGGTGGCAAAATTTTGCAAGTAGTAAATTACAGATCTTCTAGTGGACTAGTTGGAGGTAAGAATAAGATTCCTGAGAGAGACAGTTTTCAGAGAAATCACCTCCCTCCTGGCCCAGAAATTTCTAGCAATTAACTAATAAACTTTTAAATTATCTATGTAATTAATAACCTACCACGATGATTTTGTGTGTCAATGCAGACTGACGTTTTCGTCTAGCAGTTATCCTGCCATTTAGAGGTTGTCTTTGGGTAAATGAGCCCTTCTTTTAAAGTGGAGTCACCCTCTTGGGGACTGCGCCCTCAGGCCTGCTGGGACACTGATGTTGTGTGGACTGGCTGCCTTACTCACGCAGACTTCAGAGGACTTGAGGGGCCGAGGAGATAGCAGCTCAGGGGCCAGGACACTTGGCTTGGAGAGCAGGCTTGGTGGGGAGCTCCTATAGTGGGTAGGAGGAGGGAGAGAGGGCTTTTCACCTACCGTGTGGGGCAGGCCCAGAACAGGATATGTAGAGACCAGAGACAGGTGTTACTGCACTCTTTGTCTTGGACTTGTAGTTTTGACTCCAAATCCTTGTAATCTTCAGGTCTTGACTCTGCAAATCCGCTGCCTCACCTCTGGGCCACTTTCAAGCTGTGCAGTTAGATCTTGGTTGCGGCCACCCTTCTCCCTAGTCATCCTACTTAAAAAGATCTGTGAGAATTTTTAGAGCTTGGAAGGAAGATGGAACTTTGACTTAACCCAGGTCCAAATACCTTTCTTATGTGATGGCAAGTTGGCAAGATGGATTTCCTCTGGAATAGTTTTGGCAAAACCATAGTCTTCCTTAATGTGTTCTGCACATGAGCCAGTTTCCTCCATAGGTTACTGTAGCCTGTGTCATCTGAAGAATTTTACCGTTTCTTGATGGGCTCTCCACATGTGCGCTGGCCACCGTAATTCCAAGGTGAAGGTGACAGCTGGCCTGAGAGGTGGCGGTGCACTCGGGGCCGCGCCGCTGGCACAGTCGGCTCGCTGAGTGGAATGGGGCTGCGGTGCAGGCCGTGGGGGGGCGTGCACGCCCCATCTCCCCGTTCGGGCCCTGACTGCTCTCTCCTTTCCTTCCAGGTTGGCTGACTCCTCTGGCTGATGGCATGTTGAGGCACATGGGCCAGAAGCAGCAGGGGCATCCAATCCAGGGGGGGCCGCTTTAGAGGTCAGGCCGCCAGCACCATGGGCCAGTGCGTCACCAAGTGCAAGAATCCCTCGTCAACCCTGGGCAGCAAAAATGGAGACCGTGACCCCAGCAGCAAGTCACACAGCAGGCGGGGTGCAGGCCACCGTGAGGAACAGCCGCCAGCCTGTGGCAAGCCGGGTGGGGACATCCTCGTCAATGGGACCAAGAAGGCAGAGGCTGCCACGGAGCCCTGCCAGCTGCCAACGTCCTCAGGAGATGCTGGGAGGGAGCCCAAGGCCAGCGCCGAGGAGTCTTCCTTGCAGAGGCTGGAGGACCTGTTCAGGCGCTACAAGGACGAGCGGGAGGACGCGATTTTGGAGGAAGGCATGGAGCGCTTTTGCAACGACCTGTGTGTCGACCCCACGGAATTTCGAGTGCTGCTCTTGGCTTGGAAGTTCCAGGCTGCTACCATGTGCAAATTCACCAGGTTAGTCACAAACCCTTCATGTCACCAGGTGACCAGAGGAGGAGAGACAGCACCTTGGGCAGTGGTGTCCAGCTAGCATAGAACTGGGTTGGCTTCCTAGGGCTCGGGGTAAGTCTTTTTCTTTTTCTGACCGATTTCTCTAAAGCTTAAAATTTTTCTCAGTTACAGTTTTTATCCACAGAATCCCCCGACTGTCCCAAGGGTTTAAAAAATAAGTACCTGGCCCTCCAGCAGAGCTGTGCGGGGGGACTCGCAGGTGGCTGGACTCAGGCATTTGTGTTTTGATAAAACTCCACATGTGATGCGCCCTCCACCTTTCACCTAACCGAAGGCAGCCTTCGCCTAGCTTGTGGGTCACACTTCGGACATAGCCCAGACACTGCAGCCTCTGAGAACTGGGCACCGAGCATCGTTAGTGAGTTGTCCCGTGAGCCATTGCCGAGCTGCTGCCCAGTGCACTTCTGTTTCAGACCTTTCTTCTTGATCATTCTCTCGTCCATTCTCTCCCTCCCCCACCTGGTGTTTACTGTGCACCTGGCTTAGGCCAGGCTCTGCGATGCTGATGGGACGAGTCCCCGGATGTGCCTCTGTCACTGTCTGAAGCCAGTGCCCCTTCCAGCCCTTAGCACAGCCCAAGGCCGGTTGTCAGGTAGTTGCAGGGCAGGCATCGTGGTCGTGTGCCTGGGGGCAGACGTGGCAGGGGAAGCCTGAAGTCTGGTTTGCGAAGCATGGATTGTAAGTAAGAGCTGACTTTGAGACCCCCCCCACCCCCACCCCATACAGTTTCTAGCCCTGGGTAGGTTACCCGCAGGTCTCAGACGACTTGTCTGTATGGGAGATTGCAATGTATTTTCAAAGTGTTTTGCAGATGTTAAAAATACATACGCACTCTTTGTTTTTTAATGACAACTTTAATCGCTGGTGGCAGAATAATCTAGGTTCATCCAGAATCTTTGAGTCCAGAAATCTCCCAGTCAGACACCAAAAATACTCCCTAACCAACCAACCCAAGGGTATCAGAAGGCAGCAGGAAGACTCCCTGGCTGGGAGAGTGTGCAGCTTAGTCACTTCTACGGAATGCGCGAGACAAAGCAGGGGCGGGAGACTGGACTTGAGCTGTGGAAAGATGAGTGCGCGAGCGAGTGAACATGACTAGTGCCTCCTGCGCGCCAGGTCCGTCAGAAGCAGTGGACACACACTCACTTGTTTATTCCTCACCAAAACCCTATGAAGTAAGGTGGGATTCTCACCATTTGACAGATGAGAAATAGGACCAATTAGTAAAGGAGTTGAAATTCAAATCCAGGCAGTTCGACCTCAAAGCATGCTTTTAATCACTGTGCGTACCGCCTCTTCGTAAACGACATTGTTCGCAATTAGTAACTGTGCTCCCTCCTTCCTGTTGCAGGAAGGAGTTTTTTGATGGCTGCAAAGCAATAAGTGCAGACAGCATTGACGGGATCTGTGCGCGGTTCCCTAGCCTCTTAACAGAAGCCAAACAAGAGGATAAATTCAAGGATCTCTACCGGTTTACATTTCAGTTTGGCCTGGACTCTGAAGAAGGGCAGCGGTCACTGCATCGGGAAATAGCCATTGCCCTGTGGAAACTAGTCTTTACGCAGAACAATCCTCCAGTATTGGACCAGTGGCTAAACTTCCTAACAGAGAACCCCTCGGGGATCAAGGGCATCTCCCGGGACACTTGGAACATGTTCCTTAACTTCACTCAGGTGATTGGCCCCGACCTCAGCAACTACAGCGAAGACGAGGCCTGGCCAAGTCTCTTTGATACCTTTGTGGAGTGGGAAATGGAGCGAAGGAAAAGAGAAGGGGAAGGGAGAGGCACACTCAGCTCAGGGACCGAGGGCTTGTGTCCCGAGGAGCAGACTTAGTGGCTCTGTCCCAGGAGCAGCAGCAAGGATCTGCCCGCTGCCCTGCAGCCAACCAAGGAGTTGGACCTTTCTGGAAATTACTGAAGATCCGGATATTTTCTACTTTACACCTTTCTCTGCCTTGTATCTGAAAGGGCTCTAAAATGCTGTATCATGTTTTAGGCACTTTCTTCACTTTTTGGTTATTTTGGTTATTTCTTTTTTTGGGGGTGTCCTCCAAAATATTTGAACCTGGCTACATGTGTATCTATCTTTTTTTTTTTTTTTTTTTTTTTTTTTGGAAGCCTTCAGATAGAATAAGCCTGCCATTTCTTGCACAAATTAGACCTTTTTTTGTGGGGGAGGGTGTAGAGCAGGGAGGGGGGGATGGGACTGTTAGGTTGAATTAACATTACAAAATGATACAGTGCCAGATCTCAGTTTTGCATTTTGTTTTTCAGGGCAGGTCTGTACTGTGTGTAGTGCTGTTTACATGGTTGAAATTAGGTTAATTATTTTTAAAGATTTACACAGAGTTGAATAGCAGTGTTAACTGTTAACCACATTGCATTAATTTCCAGGCGATTTAAAGCTCTTGGAGAGCCAAGGCCAGCCAAGAGTGTTTGTAGTCTGGTGACAACCCCCTTTTAAGCTAATTTATCTGAAACCCTTATTTTCCTCACTTCTTGCTCATTCCTTCTTTGACCTATTGCATTTCGTGTTGAGTTTATCCATCAACATGCTGCACCTGTCAGTCAAGTGAGCAGTTTTTTTAGAACACGTACTGAGAACCACTTAAGCATTGAATGCAGAGAAAGCAGTGCTACCTCAGTTTTGCTGGAAGTAGACTTTGATAATTTTCTTTCTTCGATGAATTTTCTGTATTTTCATGTTGTGAAAATACCTTTTTTTCTTTCTTTTTTTTTTTTTTTTCATTTGCCTTGGAGCCAAAGTTTCTGTTCCTGGTGGTCGGAAAACTGTGCCTGCCGACCAGCTGACTTGAAGGAAAACTGTGGTATGGAGCTCTGCTTGAAGTTGTTTTGTTTTGTTTTGTTTTGAAATTTTTTCTTTGAGTATCATCAGCTTACTTGTCTGGCAAGTGCAGAAGCCTGGGGTTGGCCTGAACTCTGCCAAACAAATACAGAAGTGTATTTAATAGTTAAACGTGTGCCCTTTCCCTTCTTGCTGCACCCATGTTGTCACTTAATCCCCAGGAGTTATTTATTACCTTCTTTGTTAATGTCAGGCTCATTTGGGGTAATGTGATGACTGTTTAGGTTTACATGACCCTCTTCTCCTTTCCCTATCCCCAAATATGTATATATACATATATAAGATATGTATATATTTTACCTATATAAAATATATATATACACATATATGTATCTATATTCCTTTGTTTCTTTGCCTGCTAAAACTGGCCATGAAAGAGGGAGCTGCCTTCTCTATATAAACTATAAGAGTGCCAGGGAATGTCACAGTGGAGGTGTTCACATCTGAATTTGGACCATTTCCACTAAAGAGAAGATGAAGTTTCTCAGGGCTTGCCTCAAAAGAGGGAGGCCCATTCCCCAGACTCCTCTGCGTGGTTGCTCCACAAGGCCGGCTTTGGCCAAACTGCCACACAGGAGCTGATTCTAGGACTACCTGCTTTCAGTAGAGGGTCTTCTGGTTATTTTTCCATTTAAAGAAACATGTCCTCAAAATCTGTACTGGAAAGGTGGCAGGAACTTGTATAGTTCAGCTTCCAATACTTTGGACAGACTCAAAAGGGAATCTTTTAAATAAAAACTTATACATATATTTATACTCTTGAGGTAATGAGAGTTTGTCTGTTAAACATGTGGAGTTTCTCCCCTCACTACTCCTGCCCCTCCTGGGTATGTTTCTCAGCCTGGGCAGGAATTGCTTATGTTGAATTCCTTTATCAGTAGACCCTTACGGCTACGGGCTCCCATCTTTATACAGATGATGATTTAAGTAGTTGCTGCAGTTGGTGTTTTTATAAAATTGACAGGGGACATCCTTGAGGCTTTTTCTTTTTTTAACCTTAAACCTTCTAAAGGAGCAGGTGGGATGCTTTAAAACCAGCCACGGGAGCTTAGCACACCCCTGGAAAGCTGAAGAGGGTTTCAGGCCGGTGTCTGATGTTTCCTAGCTAAGACATAAGGTCCTTGCGCAGAGCGTCTCAAGGCGTGCCAGGCAGGATCTGTGGGCTCACCTCGTCAGGGTGCTGACTGAGATCTTAAGAGACTTTCGCATCCAGCCAATCTTTGATCCCGTTTTTCCCCGTTCTAGATTGGGTAGAGAGTGACTGAGGGAAGGCAGGCTGCTCCGAGCCAGGTAAGGCTCTCTTTCTCTTCCATCAGAGGGGTGACTGGAAGGATGTGCGCCAGAGGGAGGGTGGTCTCGGATCCGCGGCCTCTGGCGGAACTGACCCGTCCCCAGCCTGCAGGGCATCCCATGTCCAGGTGCACTGTACTGAATAGATTCTTGTGTCTTAATTAACTATTCAGCTACCCTACTCCCTACAAAAGAGCGATCTCAACAAATTATTTTTGGTTATATTTTTAATCTATTTGCTACAAAAATGCAAGTGAGAGGCCAGACAAGAGAGGAGCTTACTGGTTCCTTCTAGGTTAGAGTCCCTGGTGCAAGGACTTCAAACTTGTGCAGTGGCTCCGGGCCAATGCTTGACTTTCTCATTACCACAACAGGAAAAGCAGTTTTTCTGCAGAGGGATTCAGATGGGGTGTGTGGAGGGTTTGCAGTTACACTTCTGGGAAAGAAAAGGTCCCTGTTCCTCTTACCTTAGAAATGTGTTTGCTGCTTAATGAGTATGCAGTAATTGTGTGGAAGTGGTCAAACGCACGCCCCTCAGGTAAGCTAGTGTACCCTTAGAGAGGGGCAGGACGTGGGTGCCATTTTGAAAATAGGCAAATATCTGAGGGTGCCCACAGCAGAGCGTGTTGGGAAATTGGGTTTTGGCAAAGGGTTTTGTCTGCCGGCATCTAGTGTCTTCTCTAGCAGTCTCTACCAGAAACCTGTATGAGATGAAGTGTTGCTTCATTGAATTGCTCTTTTCGCCATCCCTGCCAAATTTGAATGTATCATTCTTAACACCCGCTCCTATAATGACACTTTGCTCGGCCTCAGCTGGTTGCCTCCCCAGTCCTCCACCATCTCTGCCAGGTGTGCCCTTGTGTGAGTTGGGTCCACGACCCCATCTCTCCTAAACTAGGTGAAGAATCACATTTCAACCAAGCCCCCACGCCTATGGAAATCCAGCTGGAAATGTACAAGGCAGTGTTTTAAACTTCCCTAAGAAGGTGCAAAACTAGCCTTCTTGGAAAGGAAGACGGGATAAGCCTCACAGTATTAGCTGGTCGTTGAAACAGTACCGATCCCCCAGGGGCTGGTGCCAAAACTCAGCCCTCAGTGCTGAGTGTGCAGGGTGTGGGACTCCGTAGTTCAGTGATTACCTTACATTCTCTGCCAAATTTTGTTCCAAAAATAATGGAAAATTACTGGGATAAGGACTTGGGTCTAAAAGTTTAAAAATCTTTTAGATCTGTACTTTAGGAGTCTGGTGTGTCATTAAGTGAGGTGGTCAGTGAAGACCAAAAGTAGACTCCGCCAGAGTTAGAAGGGCTGTGAGGACGCTGCTACTGGCTTTGTTGTAATTGTCTGCTTTGCCACGATTGTCTCTAGTGTTTGGTTAGTGATGACTTGACCATCTTGGTAACTGACAAAGGTCTTCTTGGGAGACTTGAAAATCTTGGTAATTTACAAAGGTCTTCCTTAGGGGACTTCAGCAGTAATTTAAACAGCTGAAAGGACTATTAAGTTATTCAAGTGTGTTGATTGGGCCTCATTTGAGGACATGTGACATAGCGCCTTCTCTCAGGCCAGTCTTTTCTGAATCACATAGGTGTTCCCACCCTCCTCCCCTTCAGAATTTATTCCTCTGGAAAGCTGGATGAAATTAGCACACATCCAGTTTAGCTTGGACTAGGATTGTGTTTCAGTTAGGGTCAGCAGGCGTTTTTCCTAATTGAAACACGCTCACACACTGGTTGCAGAAGCCAAGATGGTTCAAACAGCTTTGCGTAATCTCCAGGCTCTGCTCTGCTTCTGATTCATGCGCTGGGGTGGGTGTCCCATCTCCCCTGCTCCTCCTCTTGGAAAGTCAGCCTGCTTTGTGGACACCTATTTCCACCACCTACTTCCCATCCCTACTCCTCTCAACACAAATCTTAGATATTGCCAAAGGAAGCCGTTCAGCAGCTGCTGTGGGTTTTTTCCCCCCAACACACATTTATTCTGGGAAGTGTCTTCCCTCTGACCCCGGTCCCTAGCCCCAAGTCTGTGATTACTTGCTCTTACTGTTGCACTAATGAGTATGATTCTCGGTTTCAAAGGGGGAATTTGAAGCACTAGGCAAATGGGGCACGGATGAGCTGGTCCTACAGATTCCCTGCCTTAACCCGCTGAGGTGATGAGTCCACTGCTCATGTGACCCCTCCACCTTCGTGGATTCCTCTTGGTTTGTGACCAGTGTGTCTGTTTCTTGAGGCTGTACAAACTTGTTGACAAAAGTCAATATTTTGTTTGTATTCTCTGCACTGTTGCACTCTCCAAATGGCCCCTTGAATATTTTTATTAACTTGTTACACACATTTTTGTCTTTGATGTCTACATTCTTTCTTTTGATGTTTTTTTATTTGGAAGGTTACCTGCTGTCGGATTTAATAAATTTGTTTGAGTATTGCCAATTCTGGAACAAAACATACAAAATCGGTGAGTTTATTGCTGAGTGAGATTTACCCACTGGGAACCTAGCCTCTCCCCCAATACTGGATTGCAACTCCTTGAAAAATAACCAGGATAACACAGAGGAGACCCAGATTCTAAACATGAATATTGACCTCTCACTAACACTCAGTGGGTTCTCTTTTGGAATCCTAGTAAGCAAAAGGCAAATGAGTCTGCCATGGCCACTACTACCATGGACTTCCAAGAGGCATAAAACGTGAACTTGAACATCGTGCTAAAGGGGTGGATCCTAAAGACACCAGGTGGCAGTGTCAGCAAAGGAGACAAGCTGAAACCGTGGGTGCCACCGCTGTGCTACTTTGGCAGGTTAGTGAAATCCGAGTTTTTACTCATCTGTGTAGTGGAGACACTGTTATTTCCATCAGTGTTTGGACCAACAGTGGCTATAAAGTATCAGAGACACATACGCACTCAGTCACTGCAAGCTCTTAAAGGCTGCCTGGTGAATAATTTGGGAAACCCAGAGAACAGAAGAGGGGCCATTAGCATGACCTTTCCTAAGTTGCTGCCGCACTTGGGGTTCAGCTTCCCTCTATGCCAGACTGGGGTGATGGGAGGGTTTAGACTAACACCCTTCATGGCTGCAGTTGGCCGTTACATTCTAGAAGTCTGATTATGTTAGCGCCCTTACGACCCTTAGCTTCCCTTCATTGTTTTTTTTCTGCCTAGTTATTGTTTATATTCAGGAAAGCTATTGGAGAGTCATCTTATTTCTTTGCTGGAGGCTTGATGGCCTCAACAAACATTTCCCAGTCTCATGTGGGCATCTATAAGTACAGAGTGGGATTAGATGTGCTTTAGTTTTCTTTTTGGTTAGAAAAGGCTCAGGAGTCATCGCTGTATTCTTTTTCTAGTTAGAGAAAGGAATATGTAAGATTGCCTTAACTGGTATTTTTTTTCTTCTTCTTAGCAAGGCTAGCTAACATCAGATGGAGGCTGCAAGGTGATCTAGGGGGTGACTTTTTTTTCTCTCGAAAAATACACCTCCCAAACCTTGTACTTACTCCTAGTCGGCTTTTGAACTGTGTCTTCTGTGCTTTGGCCCTAAGTTATTGCACCTAGTCCAGGACTCACAGAATTAGGTGTGGAAAATAACAAAGTGAAGGATACTGATTTGGATTCTTGTATGGCGCGTCACCAAGAAGTCTAAATTTTTGGTTAGGGTAAGATGGGGGCAAGCAACTTCACACACTTACCAGTAAGTGTAACAGCAGATGGGACAGACCTTTTCTAGCAGATATACCTGAAGGTAGTGCTGAGAGTTCAGAGGAGCATCGACGGGTCACCTCAGCACTGTTCTCTTCCCTTCCTCTCAAATCTAGCTGCCAAAGCACATGGCTGGATTGGCCTGGAAGGCATCTTTGAGCTCTAGATTTTGACCTAGGTCCAAAAGGGCTAGTCTCCCTGGGAAGCAGCAAGGGAGCCAGCCTAATCTCTCATTTCCTTTGCTCTGACTTCTGAGGATGCTCTGTCTTATGAAAGCCACAGGCACTTACGTGGGTTTTTCCTAAATATTCTAGCCTTGACTCAATCTCTTGCCTTCAGGGTGCTAAGGAAGTTCTAGTGGATTATGGCAGCTATGCAGTAAGCAGTGAAGCATCTAACTCGATAGTGTTTTGTAAGCTGTGCTGATGGGGACTCTCCATGGGCCCCAATTTTTTTTTGGGGGGGGGAGGTGCTGCTGAAATTGCTGGCATATTAAAATAGAGCCTCAAAATAGTGTGGTATGGATTCTAAGACAAGACAGATGAACACTGTCCAGTATACATGGACTTAGGTAGTAAAGAATCCTCATTAGGTAAGTAAAAATAGATAATAGGGTAAAATCTTAAATATTTGGGGAAGGTATCCTATGCTAAAATTAATTCCAGAAGGAATAAAAGTGTAGGTGTAAAAATCAAGTCATTAAAAAGTCACTATATACATGGCAGTGGATATCAAACTGATCTCTTAAGGTTTCCTAAGCATAAATGCAAGTAGAAGAAATCAAACTTCTATAATTTACATATTAAAGAATGAAATGTATTACTTGACAAAAGGACACTATAAAAAGACCTTAAAAAGTTCATTATGGATAAAAGTACTTAACAGAAACATGAAGAAGGAATATGGGCAGCTCACTGAAGTAAAATAATTAGCCAAAAAACTTCCTGTAAAAAAAAGAAAAAGTAGATGCCCATATAAAGGGTATTCAAATAAACCAAAATTAAACCTACAATAAAAAAATCTTTTCTAACCTATCAAATTGGCAAAGATTTTTGAACAAATCCATGTTAACAAATAGGTAAAAACGTTTCTGGAATTAAAAAAATCAAATTGTTACACTCCAATGAATTCCACTTTGAGGACTTTTTCCTCAAAAAATCTCTTAAAGATGTGCAAGGAGATAACTGGCAGTGTTATTTGGGAACACCTTGCTAACAAAAGGGACTATTTTAGAAATTATGCCATGACCCATTGGAATATTATACAGCTATTAAAACTACCTTTGAATAATGGAAAAATAGGATTATAAAATATCGGCAGTTGTTTTGAGTTTGGATTAGATATGATTTAACTTTACTGGATTTTTCATTTTCTATCAGTGGTTTTCCTTATAATAGGGAAGAGTTATTTACAAAAGGGGGACATCAGGAAATGAAAAACATGACTGGGTGTCCTAAAGAACCCTGCTATGAGGCAAGGAAGCTAGAAACTTGGGAGTAGTATGTTAAATCCTAAACCAAGAGTTCCGTAAAAATCCATGGAGTTGCTTTCCCCCCTAAACGAGAAGCTGCTCCTTCAGCAGCTGCCTTGGCAGCTCTTCATTGGCTGCCTAGAAGGGTGTGGGAGGAAAAATGCACAAACGCACTTATGAATGGAATGTGTTTTGCAAGAGGCCAAGTTGGCAGCTTTGGCTTCCAAAGGTGGGAGCATCGGCTGAAAGAACAGTGTGTGCAGACCAAGCCCTCGGAGGCCTTATGGTCCAAATCCGTGTAGCGTTCTGGAGTAGAGGTCCATGCGGAAACCTCACACCCTGGAAAAGGAAGTGGTTTGGGAAAGGTGCACTCCTGACACAGGACCCCAAGTGCTCTGTGATTCTGCACTTAGATGATCTTCAGCAAAACGTCATTTGTCAAATACTTAATCTGGGCTTTCCCTAATTTAATTCTCATAACCATATAAAGTAGATGCTAATGTCCCCATTTTAAAAGTAATGAAACTGAGGCTCAGGGGGAAAATAATTACTGCGTTGCCTACTATCCTGTCATTTTCTACAAACTGGATCATTGAGTTTTCACAATCATTGAAACCTGTTAATTGCCTCATTTTATATAGCTATGAGAATGGACTCTAACTAGATTAAATGACTTGCCCAAGAATACCCAAGGAACAAGGTTGAAGCCCCAACCCAGGCCTATCCATAGCCAAAAACAGCCATTTGTTTTGGCTGTTGGCACTGGAGTTTCAAGAGGCAAACAGCAGCTACGCTTCTATAGTTCTGGAGCTCAGCTGAGTGGAAAAGAATCCAGAAATACTGTCAGTTTCAAGTTGTTCCTAGGGCTTTGCAGTTGAGGCTGGCAGTAGACCTGGGGAACTTTTCTTTTTACAAGGGAGCGTCAAGTTGCAGTGTCTTAATCCCCAACCGAGCTTTTTAGTTCTGGCTTCTGTTCCCAACCCGCACAGGACCAGGGTATAGTCAATAGAAGTTACATTTAAGGATTAAATACTGCCTCAAATGCTCAATCTTGAGTATTAAATTTTAAGATTTTCTTTCTAATAAAAGTAATACATGCTTTAAAAAAAAAAAAAAACAGTCCACACACTGAATAGCATCTGATCACTTGATAAAACCTAATCTGCCAGTTCCACTAGCCAGAGATCAATGCTGTTAACACTGGCATAAAGGCTTCCAGCCTCTCTATATATCTTTGTATATTTTTTTCCCAAAACAAAAACTATATCACTCCTTTAATCATATTACCATGCATCATCTCACAATAATCCTGTGAGATGTATACATTGTCCCCTACACAGAGACATTAAATGATCTATTAAAGTTCATACAACTGCCAGTCAGGAAAGCTGGGGTTCAAAGGCAGATTTAATTTATACATACACATAATTTTTCAAAAATGGCCTCTTAGAATTCTGTTGTGAGAACCTTGTGCTATCGCCTTCATACATATTTTTGTGAGACTGTGCTGTGGCTGCAGGACAATTGCCTAGAAGTGTAATTGCTTGGTCTTAATGTCTGGAGCAACTGACAAGGTGATTTTGGTAGGGTAACTATTGCATGCCAGATTAGTTCATCTTTTCTGAGGGCAGCAGACATCTATCAGTTTTAGAATCCTTTGCTGTACATGTGTCCTTTTCAACATACTGTTAACAGTTCAAGAGCTGATTTTAAAAGCAGAGCATTGGCTTTTATTCTTCGGCTGCTAGTTCTAATGGGAGATGTGGTGCGATGGAGGCGCCTACTGGCGAAGGGCGATAACTGCATCTCACTCTGAAGGGAGGGAAGCCTCTCCCACCCTGTTCTGCCTGATGAACCTGCCAGATTTTTAGTTCAATCTTTTTTCCTTCAATTTTATAGTAGCTCTCAATGGGAGATATTTACCTTACAGAAATTTGCTTCACAGATATTATGACTTTGACAAACTGCATTATGTCTTACTAGGTTTTCTCCACAAAGAAGTCACTCCCCTTCCTTGTTTCCTTACCTGTATATACCATTTAAGGGCTGCATGAAACGAGAACCTGCTACAACACCTGTGTATAAACCACTGACACAAAGAAAGTACAAACTGGTTTCCTCCCCTCACCTGTATTGATAAAGACTGCATTTATTCAAAATTTGTACATATAAACGGACAAGCTTAGCTTCTATATCAATTCCACAAAAGCTGTCTGCTTAATAGAGAGGTCTGGTAGCCTCTGGAGAGGCTGAGCCTTGACCACATTCTCTCTGCCATTCATTGCCCCTGAGAGATGAGAAATGGCAAATGGAAGTGGTGGGAAGACTCACATACACAAGTTTGAGGTGGTATTTTCCTCTTCATCTTTTATGCCCATCAGGCCTAGGCCAGAGAATGATCCGTCAGTGCTGCAACAGATGAAGAGGTTTTTTAGCTACAGGGCTGAATAAACGGTCATAAACTCAAAGGCAGAGGAGGTAAGATTGGGGAGTGGGTATGTGCCGTGGGGCAGGAAGCTGCAGGCACGGTTTATGGAAAGCTGCCTGCTGGAAATGGTTCAGTGCAAAGAAGACTGACTAGTCCCAGAAGCCTCGAGTCAAACCACAGTTCGGGTGCTTAACAGATGGGAGGCACTTCTCAACCAAGGGTGAGCGATCTCAAACACAGCCTCATTTTCTTTAACAGTAAAATTATAAAATATTATTTCATAGGGTTTTTGTGAGGATGAGAGAATAGCTAACATGCACGAGACACTAGATGCCAAGCACCGTTTTAAGCACTTTATATGCAATGTCTCATTTAATCCTCAAAACAGCTCAGGTACCTAATGTTGGTATTGATGTAAGTACGATTGTTATGCCCACTTCTCAAATTAGACATAACTTGCTCTAATCAACTGGTAAGTGACAGAACCAGGTAATAATGGCAATATGCCATCACAGTCCTTTGAAATCGCTATTAAGTTTATTCTTTCGTTCACTTTGTTTAAAACACTTTAGTAGCACATCTCATGTGCCAGACACTGTTTGAAAAGCCTTACAAAACATTTAACGTATTTATGTTGTAAAACACCTGGCACCGTGCTTATAATCTAGGAGTCATCCAATATAAGTTAGTTTCCTGTCACCTTCATGAATATTCATGGTGCTACATGAGAGGGCTGAGCAGCTCTGCTTCCTGCCAAAGCAGGCAGAAATGAGCAAAGACACAGACTCTGTCTCCATCTGATGCCTGAACTTCAGGTAACAAGCACTCGCCTTCCTGGGTAGCGGCTGGAGCTCTGTGAGCTGGAGAGGGGCTCTGCGGTCAGACGAGCATCAGGGATCAGACCCTTGCTGTGCACTTGCTTTGTGACCTCAGTTAAATTGTTTAATCTGAGTCTTTCTCCCCACATGGGACTCAACAACTTCCATCCAAAAATGCATGTAATAAAAACATTTAAGCACAGTACCTAATGCTTATTACAGATATGATGAACTATAGCAATTACTAATATTGTTAAGATTAATTTAGTACTATCAGAACTAGAAGAGCTCCCCGCTTGAGGTAACCTATTTGCTTTGCTACTCCTTCCTGAGCCACTTCATCCCTTTCCCAAAGGGTATCTGCTGGCGTCATGGAGATATTTGCATAGACAGGGCCCACAGAAGTCAGGCCCACAGCAAGCTTACAGTCCGTAGCCAGGTTTGTTCATCATGGCTATAGAAATCATAGTGTACCTTTTAAAAGAAAGAGTAACATCAGGTTTCCTTATTGCAGAATTTGCTATTTCCTGAGGTTTTTCTCCAGACTTGTCAAACTTGTCTTAGTGTCTTTGCTTCCATCAGAACCTAGGCCCTTTTGCTCCCTGACTCCAACCCCTCACCCCCTGTAGGCTGTCCCAACCACTTCTGGAAGGAGAAAGTTTTGGCCACCCTAACTTAACATAGAACATGAAGACCCAGTCCCTGGTCTGGGCCCACTTCTACATACAGGTCTGAGAAGTTACCTCAGGGCAAGTCTGTCTGCCCCCCCAGTCTCTGCTCTTAAACAAAAAGCATTCTGAGCAACTTCTGGTCGCTTTTTAACCTCTTGCTGTTAGTGTATCAAGTCTAAGATGCTTTGCTTTTCAATGTAAACCCTGATGTTCTCAAACTGCCCAGCAGGTAGCCCACCTTACTAGTGGCCCTGAGATGCAAACTAGAAGGACTTTATGACAGGAAATTAATTTCTGATCCAGGCTTCAACTCCCAAAGCACCCATGTTCTGCCATCTGGGACCTAGAGCATGGGAAAGAATCCTGGAATGCGAGCATTTTAAGGGAAATCATATAATCCAGTGATTTTCAAACTGTGCTCAAAAAACTAACTACCCCTCCCCCCATATATATACTCATTCACTCATCTAGTCACTCAGAGCAGTGAGTTAACTGCCAGATCCAGAACGGCCCATCTCAAATGCTTTAGGATTTAAAGCATTTAGGGCTTTAAAGAAAGGGTGCACTGGCTAAAAGTATTTGAAAATCACTGATTCCTTCAAATCCCTCATTTTGTCAAAGGGAAATGGAGATTCACCAGTGGCTAGGGCACTAGTCATAGGCCCCAGAATCTTGCTCCAGTATTCCTCATGCAAATTACCAACACGGAACCGACCTTACAAAGCTGACGGTGTCAGATGGGAAGAGGGCACAGAAACACTCTTGGGCTGCGTGGGGAGGTCAGACCCTGGTCATACCTAAGCCAGGGCCTTGTCCTAGAGCTTCTTTGGCCCTTTTTACACAAATGGGGTTAGGCAGCCGCTTCTTGTCCCAGAAAAGCTGTAGGACCTTGATTTAAACTGGGGTGAGCTATCACTTTGAGGGACCAGTAAATGTAATAGTTGGAGAGCCCATGGACGTAAAGTGGGAATGTGACACCTCTCTCTCCGAACCGTGAAGACTAAGAGCTGATTCACGTTGGTTCTCATTTATGTACCTGGTCATCGGGAAAGGTCATTCTCCAAGAACAGCTGAAGCCCAGTGGCCATAAACAGGATGGCACAACCCTGCGGTCCTTACCTCTTGGTTCCTGGCAGCAGAATGAGGCAGAGGGTGCCCGGGCCCAGGGTGTGGTAGAGCTTCCCTATCTTCCGGCCCCAGCGCCAGGCTGCTATCTTGGGGTGGTCCACTTTCAGAGTCTAGGAGCAAAGCCACACGTGAGCTGACACTGAGCCAGAGTACCCTCTGTTCACTTCCAGAGGGGGTGCAACATCCTTCCTCAGGGTCTTGGGTCATGGGGTCCCAGGGAGGGCTCTGTCTAAACCCTCGAAGTCGAAGCCCTTACTGCAGCGTCCTCTCCACCCCAGGACCCCCGGCCTCTGAGGCACTTGAAGGGGACAGCTGCTGTCCTTGCCTGCGGACAGTCAGGGTCTCCAAACTAAGGAAACCATCTCATTTGTGAGAGTTCGGGTGTGCTCCCTGCCCTTAACACTTTGTGTGCCGGTGCCCTTTAAATTTACCAGCCCTTGGGGCTGGCCATTTTCTGTGCCATCACATGAATGGCATAAGCATTCAATAAAACACAACTCCTGAACTACTGGATGTTAAAAAAACTGTAATCTCTCTCATAAAACACCTTACACTTTCACCAAAACAATGTGCAAAGCTTCTAGACTGAGTACGATCAAAGAAATAGCTCCTAGTAGTTCCAAATAATCCACCGTGGCGTGAAAAACCGGAGACTAGATGAACACGTATTAATACGTGAGCGGCCACCTGATACTGGTGACAAAAACACGGACTAATACGTGAGCGGACCACAAAGTGTTAAGTATCTCTGTGGCCTTGGGCAAGTCATTCACCAGCTCTCACTGCTGTTTCCACCTGCTGAGTGTGGAAGATTAGGATAGGGCTTCCTCAGCTTCAACCATTCACCTCTACCGCAGACACTGTATATCCCCCCAGTTGTTTTTCTTTAAAATGAGTCTTTCTTCCTTAACCTCATCTAATTAATACTGTCCAAGAAACCGTAAGTCCAATGTGGTGGTTGAATATGTCAATGAGTCTTAGGAAAAAAACAAGGACATAACGGTTAATAGTGAAAAAAAGTTCATCTATGACCACCAGACATCATTTTGTGTTTGTAGCACTCTGCAAAACCCAAGACTACATCACCAAAGACTAGCCCAGCTCTCTAACCTCCCATGTCCATCCCTCAGAGTCTCTTGGAAAGCTCCACGGAGGACTAGAAGCCTGGTTCCAGTAGGTATGGAGGGGGAAACAGTATAGATCTTGAAGAACGACCTGGGTGGGCTGGAAGAAACCTGAGAATGAAGACTGGTGCCAGGGCAGAAAACAGACCGAAGGCTGAAAACATCAACTGAGCAGGAGGCGCCTAATTCCCATAAACATCAGAGCTGATGAAACCAAGGCAGCACCTTTCCCCTGAGCCCAAGATGCGCCTTCGCTCACTCACCTGCAAAGCCTGCTGCTCTGAGGGGGGAGGGATCACACGAAGCCCCGGGGGCCTTCTTGAGTCAGGAGGTACGCCCCTGAGCCAGGCATGGAGATGCCTCGGGGTTAGGGCGTGCCTGCCTTTCAGCTTCCAGTCCTTGCCAGTGAGAATGGTCAAGGCCCTCTGTGCACTGCCAAAAGTTTTGAATTCTGAAAGCAAGAATACAACCCCCCAAGCCCATCAGTTATTAAGGGCTGGGAAAGCTGCTTCCCATCCCCCTCCGGAGCCAGTCAGCACCAGGCAGCGGCAGGCAGCGCCAGGCAGCGGCAGGCAGCGCCAGGCAGCGGCAAGGGCAAAGAAGAGAACCGAGAGCTGCTGACCTGCTCCAGCCCAGGGGGCCTGACTGACTTGGTGAAATTTCCCTTCTTTGACCCCACATTAGCAGCATCCCCAACTCCTCCTCCAAAGGCCACATTTGGCGGCACACACTTACTAAGGAAACAGTATTTTTTCTGCTTTCCAGTTTTCAGATCTTTGGGCAAGATCACGACTTCCAGGCCAAGGAAGAGGCTGGAGCGCTGCAACAGGCGTTCTTTGAAGTTGTCAGGCACTCCGGACAGGTAGATAGTACCCCGGTTCTCGGAATCTCGTTCCAGCTCGTTAACGAGGGTGTTACTATCAAGCGTGAGCTCTGTCACTGGCCGCTGCACCTACCCGAGGAAAGGCGGTGTTAGTGGTGAAGAGTCACCACTTCAACGCCTGGGCCTGTTATGCACCAGCAAGTAACTTCATTCTACAGTTTCCATGAGTATAAGGAGGCACACAGAACTATGGTAGAGTATAGGTAAAGAAATGCATAAATATAAACATTTTGTGTAAACATGCCCTCTCTTTAATTCTCCCAACCACCATTCAGGCAAAGGATATCAGTTTTCTAACTTTTACGCCAATGAAATTGCTTATTTGTGTAAGCAACGTCAAAATACCACCTTTGATTCCCCTGAAAGTTAAAGTCAAGGGCAATCACCAAAAAACACCCAGAATAAACCTTCTGGAATATAAGTGATGCTAAAGAGTAGAAGGAAGATGAAAATCTAGCCTAGACTGGATTTTGACAAAACCAAAAGTTGTCAGGCCACGCTTGGAAAATGCCAGAATTGGCTAAGGCTGCCCTGCAGAAAGGTCACGGCAAGGCCACTTGAGGGCTTCTCTAGGCCTAGGACACTGCACAAAGACTGCTAGGCCGGGGCTGAGTAACAGCTGCTGCTTTGGGCTGCCTGGCTGTCCTACCTTGATGCAGGTGCCTTCTACCAGAACGCTGTCCAAGGACTCTATGGCAAGCTGGGCGGCTTCCAGGACTTCATATTGTATACAGAGATGTGGCTGCAGAGAAACCAAGACTTCCTTACCTTTGCTTTCAGGCTTAAGTTGCTAGAAAAGAGGCTCTGAAGAGGCTAACACCACCGGGATGGAGGCCTTGCTGTGACAGGTGAGATAGTGATGGCAGATCATCAACTTTAAAGCACAGTCACAAGATTTAGGAGCTGATGTCTCAGATAATAAGCTTTGCCATTTAAAATCGAAGCCCTCACTCCCTGGGTGGTATGGAGGAAAGACTAACAAATTACTACACGACTTACTTTTCTTACTATTTATTAGGAATCCCTGAAGTCATCACTGCACGTCACAGGTAGAGAGTCCTATTTCTATTGCTAACTAAGCTGTACACAGGCGATTTGCTCACACACTTGGCGCAGCAGACCTCTCCTATCTCGTCAGCTCTTCCACTGAATAGGCCACGTGCTCAAACTGCTTTCTGCTTGATCACACAGAGCAGCTCGATCTTGGCGCTGGTCTGAACCAGAGCATCATCACAGACATCAAAGTCCTCCCAGAGACGCCTCAGGACGTTGCCTCTGGTAATTATTTCTTGAATATGACACAAGTACAAGACAAACTGGACTTTATAAAAATAAGTATATCAAAAGATACTAACAACAATGTCAAAAGGCAATCCAAAGAATAGGAGAAAATATCTGTAAAGCACATATCTAATTAAGGATTCGTATCTAAATATAAAGAGAACTTCTAAAACTGACACCTAAACATGGTTTAAAAGGCCAATTTTATGTGTATTTTACAAAAAAGAAAGCAAAAAGACAGACCTAGGAAGATGTAACAGTCCCTTGACATACTCTTCCTAAGCCTCAGTCTAACGCCCCAGGGATAACCTTTTTATATCTATTTTTAGATGTAGGAAAGACATTAATAAAAGATTTGGGGAAAGCACATTTGAAACATCTATCCTGCACTTAGGTCACTTTGTAAGCCTTTAATTTTGGCTTTAAGAATTACTAAATATTATAGTTATTAGTAATACTATATAGTTATTAAAAATAAGTCTCAGGGCTTCCCTGGTAGTGCAAGGGGTTAAGTTTCAGCACTGTGAAGCTGTGGGCAGCCACTGCAGCACGAGTTCGATCCCACATGGTGCAGCAGACCTCTCCTGCCTCGCCCACTGCTCCCCTCAGCAGTTATGTCAGTAGATCCACCTGTTCTGCTCCCTGCTCTCTCTCTGGTGAATCAGCTCACCCCCCTGCACCTCTGGCCTACACCCCGGATCTTGTATGCATAAATAAATACAATAAATCTTTTAAAAAATAGTTTAGTGCACAAGGTTAATAGTTGCCCAGGTCAAATTTCTAAAGGTACGAAAAATTTACAGTGAAAAGTCTTCCCCAAACTCCTTTTCCTTTCCCCAGAGGCTCCCACTGTTATCAGTTATTATATATCACTCTACAAATACTCTGCTACACAGTTTTTATGTTGAATAATTTTTAGGCTTTCCTCCCTGCCTATAAAGTAAGATTACGTTATTACTTCACATAATAACTTCAGACTACTGACTTCAGCCTATGACTGTGAATATGGAGGCTTACTTGTTAAGTCCTTCTGAATGGTATAAATTTTCAAAACCATACGCAATTATTTTTTACAAGTAAAAATAACTGAACTTTCTTTACAAAATTTTCATATAAGTAATGAATCAATAAAAATTTACTCCAAGAGACCTGAGAACTAACAAAAAAGCCCTTCCATACTGCTCCTCCTGTTTCTTAACCTAGTTTTGAGCCTACTTCCCAAGACATGGGACTTACTGCTTTTTGAAAGGACCTTTCGCCATTTAAAACTGAGGTCACATACAGCAAGCCCATAGGCCCCCTTCAACCAACAGACATTTTTTGTCTAACTATATTTAAGAAAACTGAAATCAGTATAATGAAAATTTCTCAGTTCTCACAACAACAAAATCAAGATGTAGCCATACATCAGATTCTTGTGGATTAACAACTGCTCCCACTGGACAAAGCACAGCTCACATGCCAGCTGGTGACAATCAAGCTCACATCACTGTTACCTGAAGAGCCCCACTAGGCACCTGGATTTCCAACACAAATTTATAACATCAAAATCTGAGTTTTCTTATCTCATTACCTGATGAGTTTCAAGAACAAGCGTCATTGACCGAACTGGGCCAAAACTCTTAAATAGCCTTTTCAGAGCTCTGAGGTTGCAATTTTTACTAAATGGCCCAGCATAGATAGTTGACATCTCTGCCCACTTGATCCTCATCTATAAGAAAAATAGGAGGTGGAGGGAGAAAGAGAATTAAGTCAAATCTGAAGAAATCATGAGTAAAAACATGGAATGATTTCACTTCAAGGAACTTCTCAAGACAAACATTGTCAAATATACAAATATTTGTATACAGAGATTTCATTGCAATATGATTTGGAACAGCAAAAACTTACAAATACAAATGCTGAAATAATAGGTCTATCAAAGATTTATAGTGACATCAAAAGAGGTATAAGGCATATTATTAAAATGAAAATCGTAAAATAGTACATACAGTCTGATTCCCACTTTTACAAAAAATGTATTTTCTAAAAATGTTAATATACACAAAGAAAAAAATCTAGAGAAACATAGAGCAAACTTTATGTTTTACTTTTCCTTAGTGGGAGAAGGACGTTAAGAAGTCACTACATAAATCCTTCTGATCTACCCACTTACCCTTTTGTTCATCTCTTCAGTGAGGTTCGGTGGAAAGGGCTCAAAAGAGAACTGGACAATGCTGAAGGGGAACAAGGGAATTTCCACTCTTGCCTGCTCAAGAACCTGCAGAGAACAGAACAGTCTGGATGAGGTAGGAACCCAGTGGTTATGGTGGCTTCTGGAATGGGCCACAATAATATAAACAATGGCTGTCCTTTTACCCCCACTAGACAGCAATATGGGGCTGACTCGGGGCTGGAGAAAGATGGTGCCATGACAAACCCTCCTTGAAAAATCACATCAGTTACAAAGTCATACCTTTAGCATTACTGAGAAACAGAAATTACTTTGCCTTCAAATTACCTCTAAGAAATGTTTGGCTCCAACAGAGCTCCTACTTCATACACTGTGACAAAACTGTGAGTAGAGAGAGGGAGCCGGGATAGGACGCTTAAAAGACTGGGGGGGGGGGCGGAAATCAAGGGGCATGGAAGACTCAGCTGAAACAAAAACAAAATCACCCCAGCAAGAAAACGTCTACTTAAATGCCAAGAAGTGGAATACAGGTCATGACGTTCACTAGAGTTCACAGCACCTGACTATAGGCAAGAGGCTTGATAACCTCAGAGAAGCAGTGCTGTGGGAAGATCAGACCCTTACAGGAGAGGTAGCTGCCCTTGGAGACATTGCAGTGAAGGGAAAGAAGGAAATAAGGATGGGGGAAATGAAGGATACTGGAGACGACAAATAAGTGCCACCCCCCCAATAGCATTATAAGCGCCTTGTTGTTCTGAACACCACGTTATTCTATGAAAAGAATGAAGGAAAAGAGTGTTCTAACAACAAGAGGGACTGCCAAGGCAGCTTCAGATTGCGACTCTCCCACAGACCACAGACCAGTAGCCAGACCAGAAGACCTTTGCGAGAGCTCTCAGAGACCAACTGAGACGCTATCGCACCCAGACAAAAATGAAGAAGCATTCCAACAAAAGGCTAATAAAATCTGTGGTATTCTTCATGCTGCCAAGGTGGGGATCCTCCCTTGGGACAGAGACAAGAGTGGACCTTAGCATCTAACATTTTGGCCTGAGCAAGGGACAAGTTTGTCTCACCTGAAACAGAGCGCTACCGGTACTCAGCAGCATTCTTTGGAATTGCTGAAAAGGAGTGAGCTTAGCAAGAGGGTGAATGAGGAAGCTTCGGGTCTTTGTTCTTCCACAGAGACATACAGACTAGTTCTTTAGAGGCCAGTTGAGACAGCACCCAGGTCAACAAAAACCAAGAAGGGATTCCAGTGAAGGGAAAGGGAGATACGCAGCGTCATGTGAGCCCATTCATGTCTCTTCCCTACCCCACTGAGAGGGGTTCAACAGGGAGGAAGCTTTCCACACCCTCAGGAGAGAAACCAAAGAGTGGCCCACATATTGAGTGTCATGGAGAGTGTGGGGGCCGTCCAAGGGACGAGTTTCTATCTTGTCTGACTCAAGAGCACTCACAGGACCGGCAACCTTGTTGGAAAGCCATTAAAACAGATGCAATCGCCATGTCAGGGCTGCAGTCCCACAGGCAGGCAGCAGAGGAAACAATGGGTTACCGGTGCTGAGAAGAAACAGGGTCAGGGTGGCTCAAGGGGTCTGAGACAACTAAAAGCACACACACAAGCTCAGAGAAGATACATCTTCAAAATAGGTTTGAGAAGATTTTGAAACTTCTAGCTCGGCTGATTGGTGAAAGTCTTCCTTTGCACAATACCAGGTCATAAAGATGGAAGATGTGTTTGTTTTTATAACTGTGATAAGCTAAAGATGTACACTGTAAATCCATAAACAACCACTAAAATAACATAGATATAGCTAGTACCTTGCCAAAGGAGATAAAATAGGTCATTAAAAAGTACGCCATGAACTCAAAAGGAAGACAGGAAATAGGGAAAAAATAAAGGATGGGAAAATTAGAAAACAAACAGCAAGATAAATTTAAACCTAGTATCAATAATCCTATGAAATGCAAATGACCTAAGTACTCCACTTAAAAGGCAAAGATTGTCAGATTAAACAAGCAAAACTAAGTGCTGATACAAGAAACCCACTATAATTATAAAGACACAAAGAGATTAAATGTAAACCAAAAATGGTTTAGAAAACACAACAGCGTATCGAGAGGAAGGAGGAAAAGTTGGAGCAAATGCATCCCAAAGAGACAGACTATTCACAGAAAATGAATGTGGACAGCAGTATATAGGCTTTCTACTATTTTCTGCAAGTCTCCTTTTTAAGTTTCCCATTATTTACAAGTAAAATATTAACAGATAAAAAGCCACACAGATCTTGGTGACTGAAGTTTATGCTTGGATGCACCCCTTCAGCTTTACACATACAGCAATGATAAGATAAAAATATAAAAAGAGAAAACCCTTAAGATACATTCAGGCTTAAAACTGAGATAAACATTTTCACGAACCAAGACCAGAAAAGCAATTCAGTGGTTTGCAAAACCAAAACCACAGCCTGCTGAACGCTCAAATCAGACACCGGCAGCTGACGGTTCTGCTTAGGTGGGGGATGAAGACAAAGTGCTCCACGAAAAATGAGAGGCGGAAGCCAGACCTGCCAGTAACAGCAGCGGGGCCTGCAGCCAGGAGAAACCTGACACCTGCACGGAAGGCAGGGGCTGCACATGCCCTCTGCCCTGAATGTGCCCTCAGAGACAGCAGTCACTCACCTCTTTATTTGAAAGGCACTTAATAGTTTGACAGCTTCTGGCAGAAGAAAGTTCACTAGAATCTGGCTCCCGGGTCAAGAAAAGGAGCTTCTGACCCATTGAGTCTAAGCATTCTAAAACACTGTAAAGAAGAAGAAGAGATCAAGATAAAAACAAGTTTTCCCATTACCTGAAAGTTATTTGCTCTACAAATCTACTAATATGGTAACCACTAACAACATGTGGCTATTTCATTAAAGCTAATTAGAATTTAAAATTAAATTTCTTAATTGCATTAGTTACTCATACTAGACTGTGTGGATTTTACTGGATGGCAAAGATACAGATTTCTACCATTGCAGAAAATAATAATGGACAGTACTGCTCTGTTTAGGGAGAGGAAAGAAAAACAAGAAATGTACTCAAAGTTCTCTATCAAAGTTTAAGCCAAATTCTCAGGGTCTGATACATCTAGGTGTGGAGATAAACCCCTTTTGAGCCTGTTTGTGTTTGTTCCCCAATCTGGACAAAATACCAAGGTTATAGATACTTTTCTTTTTTAAAAAAATTTTTTTAAAGATTTCTTTATTTATACATAGAAGAGCACAGTGTAGGCCACAGGGGGCGGGGTGTGTGTGAGAGGATTCACCAAAGACAGAGTGGGGAGCAGAACAGGCAGACTGACTGAAACACACTGCTGAGGGAGCAGCAGGCGAGACAGGAGAGGAGGGTCAGCTCCCTGGCAAGGGATCAAACTCAGGCCACAGTGGCTGCTGATAGCTTGGTAGCCCTGAGACTTAACCCCTTGTGCCACCAGGGAGGCCCTATAGATACTTTTCTAATCAAAATACTCACTAGCCGGGGCCTCCCTGGTGGCACAGCGGTTGAGCGCTGTGCTGTGGAGCTGTCGGCAGCTCGCGATGTGAGTTCGACGCCCGGCCGGGGAGAATCCCACATGGTGCGGCAGACCGCTCCTGCCTCGCCCGCTGCTCCCCCCAGCAGTGTATTTCTGATCTGCCTGTTCTGCTCCCCGCTCTGTCTCTGGTGGGCCCTCTCGCCATCCCACGCCTCTGGCCTGTACCCCAACTTGTATAAAAAAATAAATCTTTAAAAAAAAAGAAAAAAGAAAAAAAATAGTCACTAGCCTATTGTCTCTCCTAATGCTTACTTCAATGTATTTTTTTCATAAAGGAAGTCATTTTAGACCAGTCACTAGATTCAGAAAAAAAGATACTACTTAGGGCAGAAGGTGGTATTTTTCCCCTTTGTGGTTTTTGCGATAGAAGAATGTTGCCCATACTACTGGTAAACATTGCTCAATAGACTCAAGAGGAAAAGAAAATCCCCAGGTTGTTTTGCTAAATAAGAAATCAGATACTCCATTTGTCTCTGCTCTTATTTAGAACTGAAAGACGTTACCTTGTGTTTGCCTGCTGAACTACTGTTGTGTTTCTTGGCTCTTGGCCTGTTGTTTGCAGTTCTTGACTAGTGAGTGCCTCCAGATTTAATTCTGCTATCTTGAAAATACAGTGGTAAAAATCATTTAATCTCTTGAAAAGCATTTAAGGTAAACAAAAAAACTCCCCCAAACAACAACAACAACAACAACAACAAATCCACCCGAATGGTATTCTCTGCTTCTGCAGACAGTGACTTTGCCATTGCCACAGTCCAGGACTAGCTTCCTAGTCACCAGATGGTTTCTGGCTGCTTAGCCAAGAATGCAATCTGTCACCAGCTGCTTATGTTGTTACATGAATATGGAAAAGGGCCAAGTAGGACTAAGTGAAAAAGGAGGCAATTTTGGCTTAATGTTCATTCCATAGTTAAAATATACTTCTCTGCACATGCAACTTTTGAAAATAACAAAAGTGTAGCCTTATAACAACATAAAAAAGGCTTTTTACTGGTTAAATACAAAATCATAAGATGCCTATTCTAGTTTATTCTTCTTCCATAAAGTTGGAGACCACTGAGAAGTTGTGATAGAGTGAAATAAAAACTTAATTTAGAATTACTTTAGATCTCTGCCCACTAAACTGCTGCTGAAATAATAGATGCTTCTCTCATTCTAAGAGAGCAAAATGAAGTAGATTTTCATTACTATTATCAGCTACCATCACCAACATCACAGTATAGTGCTTAAATTATTCAAGGCACCATGCTAAGAGTCTTACACATAGTATCTCATTTACCCTTCCCAATATTCCAAAGAAATATATATTTCCATTTTGCAGATCTAGAAACTAAATACCCTAAATCACACAGACACAGTAGTGTCCATATTCTAAACAGATCAGGAACTTTATACTTAACTACTACATTATGGTAGCAGTATAGGTCTTAATTCTGGAAACATACTCACTTTGAATCATGTTCCCATTTTTGTAAAGATAGGGAAGTGTGAAGTGGTGGCTTGAGACTATGTGTTCTAGTCCCATAATTTTAAGAAAAGCAAACACAAAGATCAAAGATACCAACCTTCTTTGGACCGTGCTTAAGGAAATACCGAGCCAACTCAAGGGTTGTTCTAGCATCTTCTGTGGCATCATGGCCAAGCTTGTCTGGACACTGAATATCCTTCCTAGGAAGTCAAGATACAACTGACATGCCTGGGGAACATTTTAAATGATTCTTTCAACAACCTCAAATATTCTGGTTACATGTAAACACCATTCTGATAATCAGATTTGCGTCACAACAATGAAATCTCATTTTCCTGATAAGCACCAAAACATAAGAGAGATACTGAGGCTACAGAACAATCAGGTATGGTTTTGTCCACAACAAGCATATCACCTAGATAAAAAAATACCCAATAAAAAGTCTTGTCTTTGACCCATTCTGGCCAGTCCTTGTCTCATTTCTTAAATACAACTATTATTTAAAGTAATCTTCCAGAAACTTTCAATTTGTATACAGTCTGTATGTGCGTAAGTCCTTCTTGGTTGGTTTTTAAAACCTCAAATCACATGTATCTACAGATATAACTAAATCTAATCTATATCATAGCTATATGTAGATCTTGTTCTGCTTCTCCATTCTATTCTCAGTAGTATCTTAGGTTTCCATTTCAGCACATACAGATTTATCATATACTTTTGAACGAAACAACAAAGTTTTAATAATACAGATAACTAACCAGTCCTGTATAAGACTGCAGTTCTTTGCAGGCTATTTTAGGCCACGTTATAATGAATATCTTTGTACTTAATATGTTACTTACATATGTACTTAATATTTACTTAAAATACGTAACAGGATACATTCAATATGGGAATGCTGTTTTCAAATTTTGGTTAACTTCCCTGCCCCTCTCCGCCCAGTTCTATTCATCAGCTCTCAGCTGTGAAGGTAAAACCCTTTGTATTCCCATTATATATTTCTGCATCATATTTCTCTCTGGAGTTAGGACTGCAGGATTTGTAAAAAAGGAATGATGTTTGTAAACTAAGAGGGAGAGCTGAGACCCCAAATTCTGCAATATGCATTATATATGATATGCTGATTTATATGTAATTTGTCAGGATGATATTATAATATGCAAAAAACCTACCCCAAAATAGCTTTGGCTAAGAACTTTAGCTTAAATCTTCTGCCCTGTTCTCTGACATAAAGCAATGATGTGTCAATAACATATGGATGTATCATCTGAGGAGGAAAGAGAATAGAATGAGTAGCGACTTATGCTAAAAGAAAAAAACACGTGGGCTGAGGGATAGAAGATAGATTTAAGATAAATGGAACAAGCACTGATACTAGAAAAGCTAAGACCTAAATCCGATACACACCTTCAGTGCTCTGAGGTCCAGGTCTAGGGAGTGACCTACTAACACTGCATCGGGAGGAAGCAGTGTCTTCAGCTGTCTCTGCACATCTTTGAGTTTGGTCGTCACCGGGTTAAGAATCTTCTTCGTGATTCCTGAGAAACTTTCAATTAAAAAAAAAAAATGAACTGGACAAGTCAGGATATTAACAAATTTTCCTTCCTGGAAAGTCATTTCAAAAAAATTACTTAACACTTTGTGGTCCGCTCACGTATTAGTCCATGTTTTTGTCACCAGTATCAGGTGGCCACTCACGTATTAATACATGTTCATCTAGTCTCCGGTTTTTCATGCCACGGTGGATTTATTTGGAACTATTAGGAGCTATTTCTTTGATTGTACTCAGTCTAGAAGCTTTACACATTGTTTTGGTGAAAATGTAAGGTGTTTCATGAAAGATATTACAGTTTTTTTAATATCCAATAGTTCAGGAGTTGTGTGTGTTTTATTGAATGCTTATACCATTCATGCGGTGGCACAGAAAATGGCCGGCCCCAAGCCCTGGTAAATTTAAAGGGTATCAGCATACAGTGTTAAAAAAACTAATATATGCTCCGTGTAGAAAAAGCTAAAAATACAGGTATCAAGAAATTAAAATTTACCCACAATCCCATCATCCAGAGGTCATGTTTTAACATTTGAACTAATAGCCTCATATTTTTGATACATATTTATGTATTTATTTCATGTTTATAAAGGTACAACCTTAACACACATGCTGCTTTATAACACTGTTCTGTCCCTTGCTATACATCATAAACAAGTCTTCATATCAACAGGTCTACTTCAGTGTGTCCTTTTAAACGATTACAGAGTATTCCATTATGTGAGTATAACATTTCAACCTGTCCCCTTTCATTTATATTCCTATATTTTTGCAATAATGTGACAAACACAGCTTTTAGATACACCTTTGCCACATGTGACTGTTCTCTAATATTACTAAGATATCTGCTAACAGGGCAGTCTAGCACGGTGGTAAGTATAAGTGTACCTAAGCAAGTATGAAGCTTTTAAGAGGCAGAAACAGTAGAAACATAAACTTTATTGTGCTTTGTAGACATTGTGTATTTTTTATAAGATCCTCCACTGAAGGCTCAGAGATGGTGGTTAGCATTTTTCAGTAAAAAGTATTTTAAAACTAAGGTATGTACATTTATTAGACACAATACTTGTGCACACTTAATAGGCTGTAGGATAGTGTAAATATAATTTTTATACACACTAGAAACCAAAAAATTCATGTGATTTGCTTTCTTGCAGTGGTCTGGAACTGAACCTGCAATAACTCCAAGGTATGCCTTAATGTTGCACTATCTTTTCTTTATGCCTAATCACCACTGCACATAGATTCTAAAACAACTTGCTTATCTTTAAAAAGATAAAGATAGACTGAAATTTTGAGCTTCAAATTTTTGTTATAGGAAACAAAAATTTTGTTTTGGTTTTTAGGGTCATGGCAGATTAAACTCTTGGGTCATTTGACTGTTAAATGAAGATTTGTAGGCTTTTCAGATGAGGTCTTATCAAAAAGCCAAGTTCTGGCTGTTTGGCAGTTGCTAGATAATGATTATAAAGTTTGGAGATTCCTTGACAAGGAAGGTAATATTCTGCTGACAATTTCAATACTGTACAATTTCAACATCAGAAAATTATAGTTGTGGTAGCCTAGCCTTTTCTTTGGTAATAGCAAGTACATAATCCCTGCCTGACTAAAAGCTACAGGATATTCCCATTAAGTCTTGGTCCACTCTAGTGAGAGAGCTCTAGGAAGAGCAGGCAGAGGGTGAAAAATACCTAGTGAGGTAGTCCAGAATCTTGTTGTCAGGTTTGACGAGTTCATCCATGATGCAACAGCCCCCTTCAGCGACCAGCGAGATGCGTGTTAGTTCTCTCCCCTTGGATGTGAGGCACTGAAAGACCAGAACATCGTCAGGCTGCTAAACTGTGGAAGTTCTTGCTTCCTTTCCTTATTCAGACCAATTCAACAGCCACTCCCCTAATCTCCTGGGTCCCAGTGGCCATGGCACAGGCTTCTGTGGATTAGCAGACCCAGGATGAATAACATTAAAGCAAGGCAGACTGTTAAAGATTATAGTTAAGGGAATCAGCACAGTATAATTTCTCTATGAAGGATGTGCGCAAGAAGGGTGAATGCAAATACCATCACACACATTGTGCCTTTTATTGAGTGTGTGCTATATCCCAGCATTATGCTAAGCCCCACTGATAAGCAATTTTTAAGTACACGGTATCATCTAATGCTGTACTAAGCATTTTGTATATACAACCTCACAATAACCCTACTAGGGGCTGTATCGCCCTCTACTCTGGGAGAAGCTGGGCTGAAAGAGGTTAGGGAATTTATTCAAGGTGATACAGCCACTAACAGGTGAGCTCAGACTGCACACTCTGCTCTTAGCCAGTCTGTTAAGAATTGAAACAACTGTTTCCTGAGTATGAAGCGAGAGGACATGCACTGCCTCTGAAAAAGTAACTAACACACGTGGAGCTTAGTGAGGAAGCCTTACTTCTGATCATAAGTGCATAAAACTAAGCTGAGGCCTCTCTGGTGGTCTAGGGGTTAAGTCTCAGCACCATAATGCTATCACCAGTACAGCCTGAGTTCGATCACCTGCCAAAGAGCTAACGCACATATAGCGCGGCAGACCTCTTCTCTCTCACCTGCTGCTCCCCTCAGCAGTGTAGTTCAGTAAATCTGCCTGTTCTGCTCCCTACTCTGTCTCTGGTGAATCCTCTCACCTCCTGCACCTCTGGCCTACACCCTATTTCTTCTACAAAAATAAATAATTTAGGGCCTCCCCGGTGGCGCAGCGATTAAGCGCTGCGCTGTGGAGCTGTCGGCAGCAGCGACGCGAGTTCGACGCCCGGCCAGGGAGAATCCCACATGGCGCAGCAGACCTCTCCTGCCTCGCCCGCTGCTCCCCTCAGCAGTGTACTTCTGATCTGCCTGTTCTGCTCCCCACTCTGTCTCTGGTGAACCCTCTCGCCGCCCCATGCCTCTGGCCTGTACCCCAGCTTGTATGTATAAATAAAAAATAAAAATCTTTAAAAAAAAAAAAAATAAATAAATAAATAAATAAATAAATAATTTAAAAGACAAAAAAAACTAAGCCAAAAGGATGGAAACTGAGGCAGTCTTGAAGGCAACAGAAACAAGTCAACATTTGTTCAAAAGACTGAAGTAAATATAAAGATTTGAAAAATCAATAGTACCTACCATTTCACAGTCAAGTCCAAAGAGAGGACTGTTGTCTGTTACAGAACTATTACATTTGGTAGGTAAAAAGTTTTCACAGTCAGGAAAACCTAGGAGGAAAAGAAATAAAACATGCTTGTAGAACTAGAGATGGTAAACATTACTTTTAGATTCATCCAGGAAAAAATGAAATTCCCCATTTGCTGACTTTCTAAAGAGGAATGAAAGCAAGCTGAAAAAAGATTAACTATCTCACTATTTCCATACTATTTTAAGGTCATGTTCAGGTACTACCTAAAATCATCACTTACCAATTATGGTGCTTACCACATACTTTAGAAAACACTGCATTTAAAGTGTTTCCTCATTAACAGAGGATGGAATGAATCATTTAGAAACCAGCCCCCCAAAATGAACTTTCAACAACAATATTTTTAAATAAACTGGCAGGTCCCCTTCTGTTGTTATCAACATCAGATTAAATCTAAACCAACCTTGTAATGGAAAGTGAAATGTTTTCATTTCCTCCTTTGTGAGAAGGCACCTGGTCAAGCCCACTTTCTTAGAGCCATATTTTTTAATGATGGGGTCGTTCTGCAGGTTGATGCTGACTTTTGAACTGGCAGAAGGTAGAGAACCTGAAACAAGGACAACTGAATGTATATAGTGTATATGTTTAAGAGGACACGTCTCTTAATGCTGTGTCGGCTAAGCACAATGAAGATTAAAAGATGTGTAAGATAGGCCCAACTTTTGGAGCTTACACTCTATTACAGGAATACAAAAAGAAAATAAATCCCAACTGGGTTATAAAAGTTATGTATAGAAAAGGAAGAAAAAATACACTAATATAATGTATTAGACCTGTCCATTACAGTGCCTGCCACTCCTAACAGCCCATCCTAGCTCACCCTACTCCATCCCCAGCCACCCACTCAAGAGCCAGCCTATTCTTTAAGCAGAGGTGGTCACTGGTTGGATTAAGGTTGGGATCTGGCTTATGAGTGACTGATCTATAAACTAACCAGTGACTGATATTCCTTGTCAAGACATGCTCAAAAGGGACAATGGTGATCACTAAGCTGATTAGATTGCGCGCTTCCAGAATTTGAACCTAAAAATAAAGAGAACTGAGCAGTAAGAAGAGGATAGGGCCTCCCTGGTGGCGCAGCGGTTAAGCACTCGCTGTGGAGCTGTCGGCAGCGGCGAGGCAAGTTCGACGCCCGGCTGGGGAGATTCCCACATGGTGCGGCAGACCTCTCCTGCCTCGCCCGCTGCTCCCCTCAGCAGTGTATTTCTGATCTGCCTGTTCTGCTCCCCACTCTGTCTCTGGTGAACCCTCTCACTGCCACATGCCTCTGGCCTGTACCCTAGCTTGTATGCAAAAATAAAAAAATGAAAAAAAAAAAAGAAGAGGATAGAACACACACAGAGAAGGTGCCATGAAAGGGATGGAGAAGAGCGCTTCACTAGAGGCACTTAAGTTCCTGATGGCTTTCTAGTCTACCTGCATCCTTCAAATACCCCTCTCATTTAAGGTGGCCTGAATACAACCAAAAGAGCCAAAGTTTCAAAAGTAGAAAAGAAGGTACTCTGGGTAAAACAGACATGTACAAAGAAAACTTGGTATGGCCGTGACTAGACCAGGTAAGGAGAAAAAAGGTAAGACCAGGTAAGGAGAGCAGTGTGGGAAATAAGGTAGAGAGAGGAGGATAAAATTGAACTGTAAATCATTCTAACTGCCAGTAGTCCAACTTCATAGTCCAGTATATACTGGGGAAAACACAAGTTCCTGAGGAGGGAAGTGAAATAAACAATATTTTAAGACATATCAATCTCAAAGATACTTGAAAAATGGAGTAGAGAAATAAGAAAAGGCTTTGCAGTAATTCTGGCAAAAAAAAAAAAAGTGTCTGGATTAAGATAGTGGAAGGGATGAAGGAAAAGGGATAAAAAGAAAAACAAAAACCACACACAGGTCCTCCCTGGTGGCGCACCAGGTTAAGCGCAGCACTATGAAGCTATCCAGAGCCACTGTAGCACCAGTTCGATCCCGAACCAGAGAGATTGCGGAATGGTGCAGCAGGCCTCTCCTGTCTCGCCTGCTGTTCCTCTCAGCAGTGTATTTCAGTAGCTCCGCCTGTTCTGCTCCCCCTCTGTTTCTGGTGAGTCCTCTCACTGCCCTACACCTCTGGCCTACACCCCAGCTTGTATGCATAAATAAATAAATCTTTAAAAAAAAACACAACAAAAGAAAAACTAGTAGAGCACAGTGACAGAGTAATTCAATTAGTCAACAAAATATTTACTGAGTGCTTTTGTCTGGCATTGTTACAGTCACTGGAGATTGATTCCCTGAAGAACAAAACCAACAAGATTCTTCATGGAACTTAAATTCTAGTTGGGAAGATGGATAATAAGCAAATATGTAACATATCAGGTGAGAATAAGGACCATGGAGAAAAGGAGGGAAAGGAAAAAATACTGGCTGAAGGAAAGGGTGTCTATCATATATTTTATATAACATGACCAGGGAAGGTCTTTCTGCTACAGTGACATCTGGAAGAGATTCAGAGGAGCTAAGGGACTGAGCTATGCAGGTTTGGTTTGGGGAGCCAAAAGAAGTAATTCCCAAAGTCCTTAGCATGGCATTTACAGTCTGGAGGATACATCCTCAACCTCCCTCTCAGTCTTGGTTCTCACTACTCACTGAATCCTCTTATTCCAACGCCCCCCACCCCCCATGTCATCTCCAACAACCTAGATTCTTCAGTCATATCTCATATCAAATTTCCTGTTCCTAACTATACCATTTTTTCATAGCACAAAGTCTTTACATAAGCTTTGAATCTCATGACTACTGTGATTTACCCAAAGATAATTAAAATACAGTGTAGGGCAAATCAAACACAATTACACATGAAATATGGGCAGGGAAGGAGAAGGAAGCAATGGAAAGGTAGAAAGTTAGATGCGTTTGAGCCAGAAGACAGGAAGCACTGTCCTAGAAGAGATGGGAAGAACTCACACTGGTCATTCATTTTCATGTCCCTTCAGTGCAACTACACAATTATTTATTTTTGAATACAAAAGGCATCAATAAACAATATTTACCTTATCACCTGCAATGAACTGATAAGTTTCATCCTATTCCATCACTCTGCCCTCCCGACCCCCAGTGCTATCATGTATATTTATTTTAGTTGGCTGGAACCAAATCTCCTGCCTATTCCTCACTAATTCCTACTAGTGGGAATCCCTTACATTAGTCAAAGGAAAAATCTTTCTTCCCATCTATACACTTGTGGTTAAAAAGACCCACTGACAGTGATTCATAAAAGCCCAATGTCAGTGACGTCCAGGTGCCTTAGCTCTCTACCCTAGATGGCTTCTGAGGCATGTACCCTGGCTGTGGTTACCGCTGCTAATCATCCTGAGTACTTAACCTAATTTTCTTTAAAAAACAAACAAAAAAAACAATTTTTTTTACTTTTCTGTTCAAGAGTTGCTTGCAAGAATAAACTTGATTGACAAACCTACTTGGAAGCATATCCCTAATCTTTTAGAGTCACAGGCATACCTTCCATCGTCTTAGACAGAACCCCAGTTGTTTGTTTCTTTTGCAGTCCGATGATATCGGCTAGGAAAGTAGACGTTGGAGGAGGTAAGAGAAATTTCTGAAAATACAAAACCAGTTTTTTTTAAAAAGTGAGAAGAGTTAAGATCCTGTGAAAGATCGTATCATCAGTTCAATGCTGTGAAAGGTCTGGCCGTTCACTGTCTGCATTGTAAAATAAGAGCTATTTCCTTCATGTGTCAAAGTGACTAGTAATGGCAACATTTATCCCACTCTAGAAATTTTCTTTGCATCTCTGAATACATATTTTAGAAAAGAAAAACATCACACAAAGGTATAACAGAATAAGGATGCTGTTATACTTTTCAAAGCACTTCCATATCTTTGCAAGCGTGGACAGCTCCCAGGTAGTAAGGACAGATGACACAGCAAAAGAAAGAAGTTTCTGGTTCCAGTCTTAGGTTCATCTGGGCTTAAATTCTGCTCTATCACTTACGAACTGTAACTTGGACAAGTTACTCAGTTTCCTGATGTATAAAATGGGAATAAAAAGTATCTTTTAGGACTATTGGGCAAATTAATGATGCATGTAAATTGATGAATATAGAACCTAGTATATAGGTAGTGCTCAATAAGTGAGGCAAAAAAAGAAATGGAGAGCCAAGAAGATTAAGTGAGAGCTCACCAACTCAAATGCTCTTGGGGGATTAAAGAGTCCAGTAGGGAATGGAAGCGGCTATGGGAAATGGAGAACATTTGCCTCTACTAAAGATGACATCTGTGACTCAGCTCTAGGTACTACTCTAAGGGTGCCTGATGCTGTAGATTTTTTAAAACACCATAGTCCAAATACTATATGTGACAACATCAACCCAAGAACTACTGATTACTGCTGTAATGCAGGGAATGGTTTTTTGCCCAGATTACCAAAGAAGATCAAAGACAAATCTATTCTTAACTGGAGTCCCTGAACCTTTTTGCTTTTCTATAACCCTACTGGCTTGTTCGAACAGGCTGTTAAAGAACATATTTTTTGAGACACATGCCGTATTCTCTGGATGGGCGGACCTGACTCAGGCCCTAAAACAAAGTTTTCTTAACTTACATGTTTGAAAGCTTTTCGGAGAAATCCAAACTCCAAATAGAACCTGTAAAAGTGTAGCTGACTCATTCCTTGTAGTACAAAAACCACCACATTGTTCAGTTGGTTTTGGTGAAAAAGCTGGCACCAGCTGTTGAAATGTCAAACCAAGACAGTGGAGTCATATCCTCAAATCAGTTACAAGCACATAGAAGGGAAGTGTGAGGGGAAAAAAGCAATGAATAACAGTTAATGGAGTTTATCATTGCTCACTGACTACCTAGATAATGGTGAATAGCTCTTACGACACAGAATTCAAATAAAGATCTCAGGAGAAAATGATTTACGGCTCTCAAATCTAGCAAAATACTGAGAGAAACAAAATGCATTCAAGTCTAAAATCCAATTAAGATTTGTTTTAAAGCAGAACTAAGCTCACCTTTACAAAGATATATCCTCAAGCTCCTAACCTGCTCTGCAGCCCTTCCTAAGTCAGTCATCATATTGCCGGCTTCAAGAAAGTCAGTTTTAGATAAGTTGACAGATCAATGGCAATATTTGTTAATGCAGAAGATACTTTTTAAGGTATCCACCCAACCTCCCCCAAAGATGCATGCATTTGAAAACCTATTGGTATATATACAAGAGCAATTTTCATTACACATTTAATAATGGCATTGAGATAGCAGAATAATAAATCTTCTTGTTGCCCTTTGTTTGCAAAAGGAAGAAGATCCTTAATATGTGATCATGTTATTTCATGTTATCCTGGGAGCTACAAACCAAAACACCTATGACAGATACTGCCAGAAAGATTCTGTAAATAAGAGAAGCAGTTTTGTGTGACACTCAAGTGTATATGCCCCATCTAAAGTGGGAAGCTACTATTCAGCTTTGAAAAATTATTGCCATGTGAAAATACAGGGAGTTGTCAGATTTTTCAGTTTTTGAAAGAAGATTCTCGGTTTTTATATAGAAATCCCCAAATTAAATTGCTGGCAACTACTGTTAAAAAGTTTTTAAGACATTCTGTATGGCAAACAAATGTTAAGGAAGATACGGTTCTCTAGACACCAGTTTGAAACATTTAGTCAATACTCATCCTTTAAGTTCATCTCATACCTGGGTTTAGGAACAGTCGATTTACCCAAAACTGCATATGCCAGCAATTCACATAGCTGGCCGTGGGTTACTTCACAGTTTTCAGCAAACAAATTGGCTGATAAGCGGGCTTTCTGCAAAGATAAATCCGGGCATAACAAAACATGATTAATGAGAACAGAAACAAGTGCAAATTACAATATTCTAGTTTCTGATTATTTTTAGCATATATCCAGACATAAAGGTCCTAACTAATTGGAAATGAATGTCTAAAATCAGCTGATATTAAAATATTTAGTAAACACTGATACAGAACCTCAGTATTCTTGGTTATGTGCTGGGGATAGCAGAATGAAAATAAAACATGGTCCATGTTCTCAAATAGTCCTTTCTATTAGAGGAAAAGTGCAGAAACAGATAATCCCAATACAAACTGCTATTTTAAAAGGTAGCGCAAAGAGGCTAAACTGCTACTGGGTTAGGATTTTGATTATTAAATCAAATTGAAAATACTTAAATTGAAAATACTGGGGCTAAGAAGAATGAGTAGTCTAGGTTAAGAGAGAACACCATATCTAAACCTGTAGTTTAGTTTGGCTGAAGCCAAAATGGCATGTTGTAGAGCAGTGGAGGTCTGAGAGAGAAGGAGGATCCAAAGCCCCCCTTCCACCCACCAAGATTATCCACTTGTGTTTGCTGGAGATGGGACCTCTGGGTCCTGTCTACTTTCTAGTGACACCTGCATTGTGGTTCTGTAGGACTGTTCAATGGAAATACACTACACTGTGGAGAAGGGTGGGGGGGGGGAAGAATGGAAACATGGGTAATCACTGCAAAGGCAGTTTTTGGTACTTTCTTGCAACTTTTCTGTAACTTTGAGATGGTTTCAAAATATAAAATGAGTAGATTGTCAATTTCCTTACATTTCTCGACACTTTTAAAAAGTGTTTTTGCCAATCTGGTATGAAAATTAAAAAGGAATGCTATTTTAATTTAAAAAGCTTCATAGCATGAAGACCCTCCCAACATACCATGTAACTGATCAAATCTATGGTTTACTTTCTGTCTTTCCCCACTAGAGCATAAATCCAATTATGGTAGTGATCTTTCTTCTATGCATTCCAAGTGCCTAGAACAGTGCCCAGCAGACAATAAAAATCTTATTACTGAAGGGATGTCTGAATGAAGCATATTTAGCTCTCAATCTGTGGTAGGGATGATCACCAGCTTTATTATCCCCCTACTGGATATAAATTGCAGGAGGGCAGGGAATTTCCGGGTTCTGTGCCCTGAGATGTCCAGATCCCGGCACACAGAAAGGCTCAATAAATATCCGGGATGAACATGCCTCTGGCATGCAGGGGTCTGTACCACTTTTAAGTCGCCAATATTAGCCCGGAGGCAGGCGACATTATCATCCCCACATCACAGATCAGTAAGTGGATTCCGACGGGCAGTGGGTGCTGGAGTCTGAGGAGCGTCTGAGTGAACACGGCCCGGAAAGGCCGCCAGCAGCTCCACGTTACCGCCGGCGCCCGCTCGCGCTGAGCTGCTCACCTTGGCCTCCGGCTGCCTCTCCAGCTCACTGCGGGCTCTCACCGCCTCGCCCGCCCCGGCCCCCCGGCTCGGGACCCGCCGCCTCTTCCTGCCCTTCTTGGCCTGACTACGGGTCCTTTCCCTCTGTGGCTCCATGAGGCTGTAGAGAAAGATTCACTAAAACTGAGGAAACCGCGACGCCCCGATTCCCCAACCCGGGCGGGTTCCTGAGGCGGGAGCGGCAGGGACTCCGACTACCTAGAACCTCCCTCAGATCCGCTCCCGAATTCAGTTTGCAGAGCGCTCTCCGCCCGCCTGCCACGCTAGGGTGCCCACGACCTCCCCGTCCCGAGGCCCGAAAACCGCGCCGCCCCACGCCAAACGGTTTTACCGTCCGCGCCCGGGCAGCGTTCGAAACGGTTCCCCAACCGCCGATCGCGCCCCCGCCCGTGGGCAACGAAGGACAGGAAGGCTGCCAAGAGGCTTCCTCGTCCCGGACCCCTCGCCCCACGTCCCCGAGTCCCGAGAAAGCCGAAACGGGCCTGGCGGAGAGCACAGGATGCAGCGATCGCAGCCGCAGCCGGCGCCCGAGCACCCGCAGCCGCCGCCACCCCTGCCGCCCCTGCCGCGCCGGGCGTTTGAACAGACCGGAAGCGGGGCCGAGCGACTTCCGGCGGCGGCGCGGAGAGTCGCGCGTCGAGGATGGCGACCAAGAAGCTGGCGCGGTACGCGGGGGGGGGGCTCCGGGCGAGGGGCGCGCCTGGTGGGGCTCTGGCGTCCGCGGTCTCGACCTCTTTTCGGCGCTCCCGGCGTGTCCGCCTGCGCTCTCGGCCGCGCCTGACGGCCTCTGCCCCGGGAACCGCGCCCGGAGCCGCGTCCGCCCTTTCTAGCGGGACCTGGGGAGGTGCGGGGACGAGACTGCTGCCGCAGACCGCCCGGAGGGCTCAGGCAGCCGCCCCCGCACCCACCGAGCTGTTCCCCCCACCTCACCCAAATCTCGTTTCTCTCTTTCTTTTCTCCCTGCGGCCTGGATGCGCTGCACGCATTTGCGCTTTCTAGAAGCCAGGTCAGGAATTAGTGAACAGCCTGGGCTTCGAAGGTGGCAGGCTCGCTTCTCAGACCACATCTGTGTTCTTTGGCAGATGACTGAATCCGTTTTCTCTTGCATTAAATATAAGTAGCAAAAGTGTCTACCTCTGATAGATGCTGAGGGTTAAATGAGATCGACGTCTAAGTTTAGTGCCAGCTGTGTTGCAATCATTGTTAGCTATTACTTCCAATTCCCCTCATTTTAATTTACCGAAATAGCGTTGCCTCGTATAAGTTGTAGGTGCCACCACACCTCTTAAAAAAACGACAGCAGGGCGATGTCCGCCTACCTGCGCGTCAAAGGTGGTCGCACCTGCATGTAGGACTTCTGCGTGCTCGTCCCTTTCTGTGGACTTCTTAGCTGTCGTTTCTAGAAATAATTCACCATGTGTTATCTTTCCGTAGCTTACCGTGAATGTCTAGTTTCTTTACCTATTTTAAGCTCCAGGAAGACTAGACCGCCCTATATTGTATCTCTTTAGAACTGTGCTATGTGTACATACAGCAAGAGCTTGAAAAATGCAAAGGTAAAAACATTTTATTCGATGTATCTGTACGATCACTTGAGTTTTTCAGCCTTGCTGGAAAGTGAGGGGAAAGAATTAGCCTAAGTTTGCAGATAGATACTTTTCGATCCCTGCTGGTGAAATGACTTCTCAAGTGGAACTGGAGGTTATTTACCCTCCAAATCTAATTCCATTTTCCCTCGACCAAAATCCGCTGCTACATTACCAATGAGGGTTATACCATTATTTTGCTAGCTTATTCAGAACAGATGTGTGAATGAGTTTGTCGAACATTTTACATTTTTAGGCAGCTTGGATTAATTAGGAGAAAGTCAGTTGCACCTGCAAATGGAAGTCCTGGAAGAAGCAAATCCAGTAAGTAGTGTGTTCAAGTTTCATTACATTTTGTAGCCTGAACTTTTTTTTTTTTTTTTTAGATTTATTTATTTATACATACAAGCTGGGGTACAGGCCAGAGGCATGGGGTGGCGGGAGGGTTCACCAGAGACAGAGTGGGGAGCAGAACAGGCAGATCAGAAATACACTGCTGAGGGGGGCAGCGGGCGAGGCAAGAGAGGTCTGCTGTGCCATGTGGGATTCTCCCCGGCTGGGCATCGAACTCGCATCAGGCGCTGCCAACAGCTCCACAGCACAGCACGCAACCGCTACGCCACCAGGGAGGCCCCTGTTGCCTGAACTTTTTAAAACAGGTGAAGTAACAGCACTCTGATCTTTTGCAGAGCAGTTGTTTGACTACTTAATTATCATTGATTTTGAGTCAACATGCTGGAATGATGGGAAACGCCACCGTAGCCACGAAATAAGTAAGTGTGACTGCCCTTGGCCAGCGCTAGCATAGAGTCGCTTTAAAGTTTACAAAAAAAACCTAAGAAAAGATCTATGACTTGGAGGTTTTCTGACTTGACAAAGAACAGAAGCCAAAATACCTAACTGTGTCATCATAGAATTGCTTTAGGAGTACATAATATTTCAATTGTATAGAAACTGAAATATAAAAAATGCCTTTGCAAAAAGGAGATATTTCAACTAACAGAAAGTCCCCATATGTAATTCTGGAAATATAATCAAGAGTTTTCTTTTACATAGGTATACTCCCAACTGTAGCATTTCATTCTTGGGCCTAAATTGATTAGAACCACTACATCACACTGATTTGCGTACTTTTAATAGGCTTTTACTGAAACAATAGTTGTTTAATAATGCTGTAGAATGTGGTAATAAGTTTAACTTAGAGTGCTTACAGCATTAATTTGGCAGTTATATATTGAAGTATCAACAGATGATTCTTTCATTTAGTTGAGTTTCCAGCAGTATTGTTGAATGCATCAACTGGAGAAGTGGAATCTGAGTTCCATACTTATGTTCAGCCGCAGGACCATCCAATTCTTTCTGAATTTTGTATGGAACTGACAGGAATCAAACAGGTATGATAACTGTTAAAATTCAGAAATCAGTTTCAAAAAGAAAACCTATATACCATTTGGAATTAAACTTATTCAGTGTTAAGAGAAATAATGTCCTCTCCGGAAGTCTGTTGAAGTCTGTAAAAGTTAGAATAATATTGTAAAAATCAATATTGAATTTGTTGTATGAAAATTAAGTGACATCAAATTTCTGTCCTTCTGGATGCAGTTATTCTTTGTGATTTCAGATCACTCAACTTAATTTTTCTTACCTTGCTGAGTTATATTTCTGTTTTTTGCCTTTGTGTTTTAACATCTTTTCATGAGATAAACTCTTGTCAGACCTCCTTTCTTGAATCCCTCCACAGTGCCTAATTATGTGCTGAGTAGGTACTCAGTAGTTATGGAAGTCTGCTGTTAAATTCAGATTTTGTGACTCTCTTTAGGCTCAAGTTGATGAAGGGGTCCCCCTGAAGATTTGCTTATCTCAGTTCTGTAAATGGATTCATAAGATTCAGCAACAGAAGAAAATTATTTTTGCTACTGGTGTTTCAGATCTTTCTACTTCCGAAGCAAAATTATGTGCATTTGTTACTTGGTCAGGTAAGAACAGGTTACATCTATCCATCCTAAGTGGGTAGCATTATCACTGTATTTCTTTGCTCTAGTAAGAATTATACTTACTAATTCCTCAGACAGGAAGAAATCCAAGTGTCTAGTAGATGTAAACTAAGAAAAGTAAATTCATATTTTCAAATTACCATTCTGGGGCACTTTAAAATTATAAGACTTTAAGAATCTTTCTAGAGTGATCCTCAGTTCTGAATCCAGGCAAAGACAATTTAATGAAAACTTATTATGCCTTTTCTACAACATTGGCTAGAAAGTCCTTATTTAACTCACATCCTTTGCTTTTATACTTTGTTGTGTACTGATACAGATATAAAATAAATGGACCATTTCAAGTAGATCTTTTGTTGTCATTAATAGTCACTGATAGCAATGCTGTGTCATTGATAACAAAGCAATGACAGTCATATTTGGATTCAGGTTGCAATATGATGTTTGACTTCTCAACTACATTAATATTTTCCTGGGAAGTTAAAAACATGTAGGCCTTGTAATTTGATACCTTACTCTTCTGTTTCATCGCATGTTTATGGAATAATTTTGAAATCTACCAAACTAATTTCATAAAAGTAACCTATAAAGTGAATAATTGTTAGTAGGAAGATAATTGAATCATACTATTTTATCTTATATACTATTTCAGCATTTTATTATAAATGATGATAGCATAAGTACAAAAATACTGGCAGTGCGTCATTAACTTTGTTCTGTTTTGACATACTTCCTACAGACTGGGACCTGGGGGTTTGCCTGGAGTATGAGTGTAAAAGAAAGCAGCTATTAAAGCCTGTGTTCTTAAACTCTTGGATTGATCTCAGACTAACTTATAAGGTAAGGGTCATAGATGGGGGCATGTTAACTTTCCTTCTATGGAAAAATGATTAAATTTTATGTCACACATGGGTTTTTGGGTTATTACAAATAAAAATTTTCTTTGAAACCTTCATGTAAATGTATTTCTTAAAGTATTTAAAAACTAAACAACAAAAATAAGCACATTCTAAATCAAATAGAATTTAAAAGTGTGAAAAATAAATCACCCACAGAGTTCCAACTTTTAGATGTCTTCTTTTATTTGATTAGATTTTCTATAAGAGAAAACCAAAAGGACTAAGTGGTGCCCTGAAGGAAGTGGGAATAGAATTCTCAGGACGAGAACATTCTGGTGAGTATAAATTGAAAATTATGTCTTTTTTATAAAGGTTTTCACATGACTCTCATTTTTTTAATAAGATTTATGTATGCATACAAGAGTTGGGGTGTAGGCCAGAGGCGTGGGGTGGTGAGAGGATTGACCAGAGACAGAGTGGGGAGCAGAACAGGAGGATCAACTGAAGTACACTGCTGAGGGGAGCAGCAGAGAAGGCAGGAGAGGTCTGCTGCGCCATGTGGGAAGCTCCCTGGCCAGAGATCGAACTCGTGCTGCAGTGGCTGCAGATAGCTTCAGAGTGCTGAAACTTAACCCCTGCACCACAGGGGAGGCCCCCATCACATGACTCTCATTTTTTGGTTATATCATTAATAAGGAATATCCTGCAGTCTACAAAAAGCTCTAATCTATGTAATTGATATTTTCTTTTTTCAGTGAAAACATTTTTCATTTTGTTTTAGTTTTGTTTTAGTTTTTTGGCTTCTTAATTTTTTTTTAAATTGGTCAGTTATTTATATAACTTTATAATTTTAGGAATATAGCTTCACACCTCCATGTATGCACATACTTCACTCACCCTCCACCAAAACTCCAGTGCCCTTATCCCTATACCTTTCTTTCCCCTACTCCTCTTTCCCTCTACCCCAGTCCCTCAAATTACCACTTTCATAAACTGTTGGAAGATAATTCCTAAAAGAAATGAAAAGAATTAACCAGATCAAATGCAGATTAAATGAATGCCTAAATTAATACAGTGAATTAGTGGGGAAAAAAACTGAACAAGACTATTAGATTATTTACATATTATGGTCCCTACAGAATGTTGGCCCCATTTTTGTGAACTATCTAACAAATTTTCACCTTCTCTGTAAATGTGGGAGATCTTATCTTTAATTGGTGATTATGCCAAAGCTTTCCACAAAACCAGTTCATTAGAATAAAATTAATAGGGCCTCCCTGGTGGCGCAGCAGTTAAGTGCTGCGCTGTGGAGCTGTCGGCAGCAGAGATGCAAGTTCGACGCCCAGCCAGGGAGAATCCCACATGGTGTGGCAGACCTCTCCTGCCTCACCCGCTGCTACCCACAGCAGTGTATTTCTGATCTGCCTGTTCTGCTCCCCACTCTGTCTCTGGTGAAGCCTCTCACCACTCCACACCTCTGGCCTATACCCCGGCTGTATGTATAAATAAATAAATCTTTAAAAAAAAAAAGAATAAAATTAATAGATGATCAGAAAACTAACAGATACTCCAATTTCTGTTTAAGTAGTAGTTTGTTTTTTACTTATTTCTTTACATGGTACCACTCAATAAAGTGTTTGATATCTGTTTCACCAGGGTTGGATGATTCTCGAAATACTGCCCTTCTTGCTTGGAAAATGATCAGGGATGGTTGTGTCATGAAAATTACAAGGCATCTGAACAAGGTTAGTGGTATTTTGCCTCTTTATTCTGTCATCTCAAACTCCAGAATCATAGGTGCTATGATGCCATGATTGTAGGTTTCATCTGTGCAGTCATTTATAAATGGCATTTTTCTTGTCTCATACATAACTGAGGGAATTATAAAAGTACAGTTTCTAAAGCTTTTGGATTTGTCTGTGGCATCATAGGTTCCCACTAAAAAGAATTCCAACATTTTGGCCAGAAATTTGAATACAAATCAAGTTGAAGAAACATCAGCCTGCAAAAGTAATATTTTGGACCCCAGCACATATGATAGAGAGTCTAAAGACACAGGAAGTTCTCATGAAAAAGTTCAAATGAAGTCAGTTGGTGTGAATGCTCCTGTAAAGGTACAGCAAGATCAGTTACAACTAAAAAGCAATATAAAAACAAGTCTTCAAAATGCCAAAAACGGTTTCTCCCTCTTAAATACTAAGTCCTCTACTTCTCTCGGGCAGTTTCATTCTCCCAGCTTGAATTCACCTATTTATGTGCAGAAGCAAATAAAAAATGAACATCTGACTTTAAATAACAAATCTAAGTCTTCAGCAACTGGCTCAGAATTGGTACTTGTTTCGACTACCATTTCATCTGTCAATCATGTTTCTGATATGAATATGAGTTCTGCCCTTGACTGTTTACCTCTATTGGCTGACTGGGAGGATGTAGCTTTACTGCCAGCATCTCAGCCTGAGCAAAATGTAGATTGTATACCTCCTATTAGTGACTCAAACTTAGATACTTCCTTTAATTCTGGAGAAAGAATAATGGTTTTAAAAGAATCTAGCATGCCAAATCATGGAAACTTTGTAGGCACAGAAAAAACCCAAAAATCTGAGACCATTAAGTCTATTGTATTTAAGAGTCCTCATACTACTATTTATAATGTAAAAGAAGCCAAAGATCAAGGCTCTGATGATTCTGACTTTAAATTACCTGAGTACAAATCAAGTACTTTTAACAGTGTTCATGCCACCATGTCTCATTCCTCAGTTTGGGGGAGACATCCGCCTCTTTTAGGTGGCACTAAAAGGAATTCATCCAGTTCCCCAGTTTTCCCACCAGCAAAAAAACAGACCTTCACTATTCATGAAGAAAAGCGTACATCATCAGTTGGCTCCCCAACAAGCAGCTCTTCCCGGAAGGTTCTCCCCTCTGTCTTAACTTCTACAGTTAACTTACAAGAGCCTTGGAAGAGTGGGAAGATGACACCACCTTTATGCAAGTGTGGCCGAAGGTCTAAGAGGCTTGTTGTTTCTAACAATGGACCGAATCACGGAAAAGTTTTCTATTGTTGCCCCATTGGGAAATATCAAGAAAACAAAAAGTGTTGTGGTTATTTCAAATGGGAACACACATTTAAAAAGGAAAGAGCCAGTAACATAATTTTGTCTCATTCTTCAGGGAGACTCACTTTTAGTTCTCCAGAAACAAGCTATCTGTGTGACAGAAATACAAGTTTTCCTACAAAAAATTCACTGAAACTCAGACCTTCAATGAGGAACTGACGAACTTTTTTTATATCTAAACTAGCGATATGTTTTCACTTTAATGTAACTTTAAGTGTAGTAAAGACAAAAAAGTGTAAAGGCTGCAAGTTCTGAGGATTTAAGAGTATTTGAGACTATAGCGGAGCTATTTGAAACATCCATGTGCACACACGTACCACAAACACACACAGGTTGAAAATAAAAAGTCACAGGCTTCTAATTGCACTTACCGTTATCTAACATTTGTCTTTTGCTTATGTATGAATCCTGATTTTTCCTCAAATTCCCAAACATTATGAGTATTCTGACTGTTTTATACTTTCATATGTTAATATTTGAACTTATCAAACCTTTTTTAAGAATCACAAAAGAATATCTTGTAAACTCTTAGGTTAAACATAATAACAATAGTATGTGTTAATCCTTTTATAGTAGCCTTGAAATAAATTTTAAACTGTTTTTTGAGTTATTTGAATAAAAATATAGTAAAAATCCATAATCTATTGTAGGTAGATATTTGAGAATTATGGTTATTTCCTAGCTGATGGTATTTTTTATTTTTCTAAAAATTTTTATAAGCTTTTTAAGTTTTTATTTCAAGTCTTGGAGATTGGTTCACATTTTGTATATCAACATAGCTGAAAAATTCTACAACTGAGGTTTGAAAACCAATGGGTCAGAGGTTTGGTTCAGAAACTGATTCTGTACTATAAGTTTAAAAATTCCTCAACAGTTGGTGGTATTATAGGGCCAAAATATAGGAATGTTGACACTAACGCAAAGGAATTTTCTGAATATTTTATTTCAAAATTCAGCCTGTGATCTCATAACCAAAAGATATTTTAAATCAACAGATTATAAGCATAGTATCACATTTTTTTATCACCTACACATAATGTGGGTTCTTCAGTCTTTGTTTTATAAATAATTAATGGAATGAATTTAAATTGTTTTCCATTCTTTTTTCCTCAGTTCATTCCTTTTTATCTTCCCACTGACAGTCTTTGGCAGTTCTTCAATAAATTCTACCTGTTGGTATCAAGGGGAAGAAAATCAGCCCAGAAGTTTTCATCTTTTGACAAAGTCAATTATATAATAGTTCTATTGTGAATTCTAGGTAACAGAATTAGGGTACACATTGGGGTGGGTTTTTAGTAACAAAAAGGGAGACAAGTATCGGGGACATTTTTCTCGATACTCAGTATTTACTATGAGTCTGGTGAGCCAAATGACTTAACAGGTTTCATTTTAATCTCAAAGAAACTGATTCTTATGCATGTCTTCAATTCACATTGGAATATTTGGTGTAATGTGTTTGAACAGAATTAAAATGGAAAAAAAGGACTGGAATTTTCCAGAACACTAAGCAAATATTCATCATAGAGTACCTACCTTTCTGGGATATTTATAAGGTGCTGTAGTTTTTTTAACATGCTCTTGAATATCCTTTTTCAGTTGTTGTTGATCATGTGACTTGTACTCAGGGTTCAGAACAATAAAAGCCTTTACTACCTAAAATAAATATTTGACACATCACAAGATGAGTTGTGTATTTTGATGTTTTAGTGTGTCTTGCTTGCTTTGTCTGGCTAAGTACCTACTGGGGTGGACTCTGCTCTTAAGCCAGCCATAACTCCCCACAACTCCTGTATCTAATACAAGAGAGCTTCTGGGACCCCTGCTTTGTTTATGATCTGCATTTGAACCTTCTCCTCTAACTACAGCTTGAACTATTGTTGTTATCACAGCTCTTGAGTTCTTGTCTTTCATATCCTTCCAAGAAGTTTCCCTTTAGAAACTTAGCAATGCACTAAGCTCAGTCTTTATGTAACAACCCAGCCTGATGTAACCTAGCTTCTAGGTCCCTACCCTCAGTGTGGTCCTTAATCCCCAGTGTTCACACTAATTTGTCATATCCTTTTGGAAGGACACAGTTCCTTAAAACCATGCACTCTTTATTCCAGAGACACTTCCGTTGATGCAGGTGGTGAAGATTCCAGCATCACTTTGCTATTGCTCTGCCCCATTTATAAGACCCTGAGGTACAGGAGTGGAAATAGTGGTGGCCTTTGCTCACTGGCAGAATGAGCATAAAGATACAGAACCATAAAGACAGGTTACCACTTTATGCTCACAGATCCTATTGCCCAGAGTTCACCCTTCCTTGAAATGCCTTGGACAATTCTACCTAGAATTTCTGGACCTTTAATGTAGTTGACAGAAAGGCCATTCCTCTTGTGTGGCAGCACCCATTAAGAGTGAACTGGGGCTTCTGTAATGTTCTCTCCTGGGTCACTGCCTCCCTAGAGATAGGACTCTAGGCGAGGCACTAGTATACACCATCCAAAGCCCAGGGTTTGCCTTGGAATGATGCTTTCTCATTCTCACTGACCCAGGAGCATCTCCTGCCAATTTATAACTAAATACCCTGCACTTAAAAGATTGAGATCTTACTGAGTTCCCAAATTCATGTATCCGGTTTGAAGATGAGCCGGCAATATTATTTCTCCACCTAGATCTGGGAGTAAAGATTTGAATGACAATGAATTGAAATAAATCACTCAGGGCAACCAGTTAGAAATGCAGGTTTGCAGTTGATATTTTTTTTCACATTGACCATCATTCATTGGTGAGCAATTCTATAACGTTTATGAGCAACACTTAATAATTTGCCTGTACCATTGGGCAAGTGTGGATCTTATATTCATTTCCAGACCTGGGTAACAACTGGATCCTAGCTGGCTGACCTCTAGTCCCTCTCCTGCCTGGTGTGAGACTGAGTTGGTGACATTCACACCATTGTTGCCCCCCCCCCATGGAAAAGATTCAAATTTGTTGTTTTTCAGCTTTATTCTGTAGTACTATCATATTTCTATCAGACTTGTGTATTTAGCATGAGAATTCCAGCTGGCATGCATTGTAAGTGAATGAATCATTTGGATAATTCTGTTTCAAGGAGTTACTATTTAAAAGTATGTGCTAGATTACTGACAAATTACAAGTGAGATGAATCAGTTCTCTTACCTCTCCTCTGATGGGGTCCGGGCTGCTGACAACAGCTGACTCTGCAACTGCAGGATGCTCAATCAAGGCACTTTCTACCTCAAATGGCCCAATTCGGTAACTGGGAAATAAAACATACGGCAGGAATTTATAAAGGCGAGAAGCAGGTTCACTCCGGAACACTGAAGATCACTTCATACAGACATATGTCCAAGTGAAAAAGAAAATTACCCAGAGGATAATATGATATCATCTGCTCTTGCAACAAACCAGAAATATCCATCTTCATCCACATAGCCTCTGTCGCCAGTGATATAGAAATTGCCTCGGAGGGTTGAAGCTGTTTTTGTAGGATCATCCTGTGGTGGGGGGAAATAGCATTTTGTTACTGTGACCGTGGATATGACTCTTCTGTTCAATTGGATTTTTAAACATTCAAGGAAAAAGAAAAGTGAAGGAGAGTCAACGCATGAAATAAGTATGAAATTTTAGCTTGAGCTACCCCAATAGAAGAAAGAAAAACTACAGTTCCAAAGACTAGGTATGCTTCCATCCTGAGAATTTTCTTAGCTAAATCACAAAATAAATGTCACTGAAACTCAAAAGAAATGGACTGAAGCCTTTAGCTAAGTGATTAATATCTAACACTGGTAAGAAAACCAAAGTGAATATCAAAGTCATAAGAAAACACCACCTAATAGTTCAAAGAACAGGGGTTTGGTTTGTATATTTTACACAAAACCAGAATTGATTCTCTAACATTGGCAGGAAAAAATAATGAAGTATTGCTACTTTATGTAAAGTTCACTGGCAAGAAAAACCTGGACTTGATTATATTGATGCTCTTATTTGTGATTAGAGTGAAAATGTTTGAAAATAGTAAGTAGCTTCTATTAAAAGAAATCTACTTAATCTCACTGCCCGATTCTCTCTCCCTCCCATTCCTCCCAGGAAGGATAGATTTAAGGAAAATGATTGGGTTTTAGAGTAGAGAGGATCCGTGCAGATTTGGAAGGCTTTTATTTCTGGGCTTGCGTTCCTCTTGCCTTCCTGGGCCCCAAGCAGTGACCCAGCCTAGGGGAGCCAGTTGAAACACCCAAAACCTTATCTGAGGGATTATCACTCAGGATGATGAATCTCTCAAGAAAAGGCCAAGTGTCTTTCCTAGGTGTGTTTTGTGGCAAACAGGGATAGGTATCAACCACTTGTGAGAAAGAAACAGAAAATAGAGGTTATTTATTCAATCTCTTACTACATAATGAGTAAAAAGGCCAACTGGTCGGTTAGGTAGAACTCGAATGCCAATATCTCCTTCTTGTCCAGGAGGTAGAACATTGCCATTTACATCTAAGATCTAGGATAAAACAGAACAATTTATTTTAGGAAATTTTTTTTAAAGATTTATTTATTTATGCATACAAGCTTGGGTACAGGCCAGAGGCGTGGGACGGCACGAGGGTTCACCAGAGACAGAGTAGGGAGCAGCACAGGCAGATCGACGGAAACACTGCTGAGGGGAGCAGGGGGCGAGGCAGGAAAGGTCCGCCACGCCACATGGGAATCTCCCCAGCCGGGCGTCAAACTCACGTCGCCGCTGCCGACAGCTCCACAGCGCAGCGCTTAACCACTGCGCCACCAGGGAGGCACCTATTTCAGGAAATTTTTATTTGCTTTACATGTTTTGTTTTTTGCCATTTAAGAATACAGACTTCAAAAAATATAAGTATACTTTAAATTCCTAAAAGAAATATATTTATTGAAATACACTTACTCTTCTTGCAAAATACAAAATGCAGGTTAGCAAAATGTGAAAGAAGAACAAAAATTTTCCTTGGTTCTATCATCTAGCAATAATTGCATCTGGTAATATCATTTGAGACAATATATAAATGTAGGAAAAAACAGGATCACTTTATAAGCAGGCTTTTGCAACCTGCTTTTATCATTTAGCAATATACCTTGTCTTTGCAGCTCAAATATTTCAACTACACTTTAACTGTGGAGCAAATAAAACTTTACTTCAGAGGCCCGATATAAACAAGGAGAAAAGTGAGCGTATCCTGCCTGAGACAAAGGTGGGTAAATCGAAGCCTCACTTACCCCATCCTGTTGGTCCCGTGAAGTACCTGAGAGTAGCTAGTACTAAGCACTTACTGCACTCTATGTACTTATATTATTTTCTTTAGTTCTTAGAACATTCCCACTTGATTAAAACTATTTTTTAAAGATTTATTTATGCATACAACTGGGGTACAGGCCAGAGGTGTGGGGTGGTGAAGAGGATTCACCAGAGACAGAGTGGGGAGCAGAACAGGCAGATCGACTGAAGTACACTGCTGAAGGGAGCAGCAGGCGAGGCAGGAGAGGTCTGCTGCGCAATGTGAGACTCTCCCTGGCCTGGTATCAAATCCATGCAGTAGTGGCTCTGGATAGCCTCATAGTGCTGCGCTTAACCCATTGCACCACCAGGGAGGCTCAGTTAAAACTATTTTTATAACCATGCTGCACTGAAGAAACCAACGCATAGAGAGTTTAAATAATACAGAACATGAATGAGCTGGAACTTAAATCTCAGCAATAGCACTTCAGATCCTAAGCTTTTTTATCATTACACTTCTCTGTGGGGTCTCTCCAGGGAGTTCAGTTTTTTTTTTTTTAATCCAAATTAGTAGTTCTCATGTTGATCATTATCATATGTACCAGATTTGGCTATAACTCTTAAGTTTCTAACTATGAAAACTCTACTCTGGTTTTACATACATTCACCAAGAATCTTCAGACCTGAGATGCAGTTTGCAAAGAGAAGGCTTTAATGTTTATCTTGCACTTTCCAGAATGAGAATGGCTTACGTCCCCTATGAAAAACTTGCAAGGCAAGGGAATTCTAAATGTAAAAATGTACTTTTAAGTTATTGCAAATAAAAAACTTAAATTTCTATTCAGTCATGTAAAAAAAATATTTGACTCCAGAAATCAAGGAATTCTTGATGGCAAGGAGATATGTTAAAAGTTCCAATTACTTATTACATACTACCTTTTAATAGATTGGGGAAGCCCAAAATGTTCTTATCTCTGGAGAGAATTGCATTCTTCATTGTTCAATGGGATCCTAACATGTTTAAACATGAAATTTGTAAGCTTTGAGCCTGGAAGTTGCAAAAATCTGATATTCTGCTGTTTGGAGGAAATCCCCAGATACCAGGGTGTCACTGAAAATACTCTTAACTGGATAACAAAAGGCCAAGGAGTAGCCCATGGAGAAGGGTTAAAAATGAAGGCAACTGCATTAGGGAAAAACAAATCAAAATTACAATGAGAATACCACATGACACCCACCATTAGGGTGGCTGCTATCAAAAATAGCAGAAAATAACAAGCACGGGAGAGAATGTGGAAAAACTGAAACCCTTGTGAATTGGTGGGAATGTAAAATGGAACCACCACCATGGAGAATAGTACAGCAGTTACTCAAAAAATTAAAAATAAAATTAGAATCTGATCTAGCAATTTTACTGCTGGGTATTCACCCAAATGAACTGAAAGCAGGTTCTCCAAGAGGTAGTTGAGCTCCCATGTCCATCACAACATTATTAACAGAAGCTAAAATGTGGAAATAACTCAAGCATCTATGGGCAGATGAATGGGTAACCAAAATGTGGTAGATATACTATACTATAGAATACTATGCAGCCTTAAAAAGGAAGGAAATTCTGACCTATGCTACAACATGGATGATCCTTGGGGACATTATGCTAAGTGTATGCTAAACCAGTCACATAAAAAAATACTACATAATTCCACCTATGGGAGGGATTTAGGGTACTCAGATCATAGTGATAGAAAGGAGAATGTTGGCTGCCATTGACTGATAAGAGGGAACAAGGGAGTTGGTGTTAGAGTTTCAGGTTTATAAGATAAAAAAGTTAATGGAGATGGATAATGGTAATGTATGTAACATTATGAATGCATTTAATACCACTGAATCATGCACTTGAAAATGATCAAGATGGTAAAGTTTATGGTGTGTGTATTTCACCATAATAAAACAGAATTGGGAAAACAATGAAGGTAGCAGGAGACGTGGAGCAGGGTGAGAGTTTCCTCTTGGGCATACTTTTTTGGCATTCAAAGATAGTTGCTCCAGTAAACCACTGGGATGGAGTTAGTCAGAAAACCCTAAAAAAGGGTTTCAGTTTTTCCACATTCTCTCCTGTGCTTGTTATTTTCTGCTATTTTTTGATAGCAGCCACCCTAATGGTGGGTGTCACGTGGTATCTCATTGTAATTTTGATTTGTATTTCCCTATTGCAGTTGCCTTCATTTTTAACCATTCCCCTGGGCTACTGCTGGGCCTCTTGTTACCAAGGGCTGGAACTAGTGGGGAACTGAGGCTACATTGCAATTGAGGTTCCTGAGACTGCAGCTGTGCTTGTGAGACCCTGATAGCATGTTGGGAATGTCACTAAGGGGGAAGGAAGGAACACAGCTGGGTGAAATGCCAATTTGATTACTGTGTCTTTTCTGAAAAGTTTTTCAACAGAAGGGAATATGAGATTGTGTAACCGGAGTGCCCTTGGCCAGTTTTAGTGCCCTCTCCTGCCTGGTACCAGTAGGAGTGACTAATGATTCCTATCTTTTCAACCTTTGGTATGGCCAAGCATTTGCTGTGCTCTTTAGAGATATTATCTCATTTAATCATCACAAGAAACCTATGAAGCCATTTCTGTTATTATTAGGGTTCCCAAACATCTTGGTTTGCCTGGGACGAAAACAGGGGAACATCCCTGGGATGTCTGGCATTCAGTGCCCAAACCAGGAAAGTCCCAGATAAACTGGGACCAGTTGGTCACCCTAGTCCCCATTTTACAACTCCAGAAACTAAGACTTTTATAGCTTACCCAAAGACACACAACTAGTGAAAGGCAGAGCCAGGCTGGAGCCCAGCCTTCCACAAGGTTCCTATTGCAGATAACGTGACATCAGCAATCTCATCTGAACTCTCTCAAACTTACTGGATCCTAAGAATTAGCTGAGGCACAGCAGATTTCAAGGTCCCACCCCAAATCAAATCCTCTCTCTAGGAGAGGGGCGTAAGAATTAGCATTTTTAACAAGTGTCCATGGGAGTTTTAGGATCAGATAATGCTCGGGAAACACTGATCTAATCTACAAGTAATCTGTAGCCAAGTTTGTTTCTGAACTCTGCTCTGTAAACCTCTCCCCTGATGCTTTTGTTGCTGTGGTTTTCTCCATTTTCTCTGGTTATACCTAGCTTTGGCTGGGTGGATCTGAGAACAAGTCTGGGCATGTAGAGAGTATACAGATAGCACAACAGCTGATTGGGTAAGAAGATACCCCTAGTGATCAGGTGGTAGAAATAGTTGTGGTTATAGAGATATCAGGAAAAGGCCAGTCTGGGGGGAGGTGGGGGGTAAGAAAGGGAGATTGTTACAGCTACTGTAAACTACTGAATAGCTTCCTTTGATCTACTTGACCCTCCTAGGAGTTCTTGACCTTCTGTACTAGAAGGGGGCAGTGTGGCATTGTGGTTCAGAGTAAGAATATTGGAACCAGATTGTTTGAGATTGGATCCCAGTACTAGCTGCTACTAGCTGTGTGTCCTTGGTAAGTTCCTTAGCCCCTCTGTGCCTCATCTGTAAAGTGGTTTTACTCTTAGTATGTCTCTTACAAGTTCCTTCTGGAAATAAAATGATTGACATTTTATAAAATGCTTATAACCACATGGCACACTATAGGTATTTGTCAAAGAAAGGAGACTAATAAATGAAGAACAGTTTTTACCCATGCCCATCTGCGCATGGAAGTTAAGATATCATGGAAATAGCATGAAATCACCAAAAGGAGAACTGTGAGTGAAGGGAAAAGTGAAGCAGGTAGTAAACAGATTGGGTTGTTAAATATTCTCCAGAGGGCTATGCAAACCTTAACATCAAAAGCAGGAGAAGGTTTTCCCATTGAGCCAGGCTTAATTTTCATTCCCTTAAAATTTCCACAGATTAGCACCTAGTGAAGAAGAAAGAGTAAAGTGACATTACAAGTTACTTAAAATTCATTTGTTTCTGCACTGTGTGTTCATTCAACAGTATTTATTGGGAACTTACTATGAACCAGGTTGACAATAAAACAAATTATCTGCTCTCATGGAGTTTAAAACTAGACACTGAACAAACATATATAATAAAGTTGTAACAGTTACTACATTTATATTTACTAAAATACCCATGCTGTGTCTACTGCATTTGTCATTGTTTTAAATTTTATTTTTGGTAATTAATTTTTTACTCCATTCTTACGGCTTATAGCTTGAAGCATTATAAAAAGACACTGAAAATTTTCTTTCAGTCTTTCCCATATCTGCTTCACCCACCCCTGCATTTCCTACATAATAATGACTCTTGTTACTATTTCATTAATTTCCTCTAGACTTTCTCCCAATTTTGATTTCTGTGAGCTCTTCAAAGAACCCCATTTTAGAGTATGCCCTCCAAGGAGTTGTCCAGGAAATTTAATATTTCAAGTAACAAGGAACACAGTGTTTTCCATTTTTAAGCAACCCTAAGGAAGTTCCCTATTATAGAAGGGGAAATCTCTCTGTAATTCCAGTGTTTTTTCAAGTAAAACATATTTATAATGTCTTCAGCCTCATCAGTCAGACAGTGGTTTTTCCCAATGAACGGCTGTTTCAACAAGTCTTCCTACCTTTGGGGCCACGACCTTCTCTCAAACTTTTTTTTCACTTGTTCTAGCTACTCTACTCACCGTTGCTGAAAAATCGTAAGGAGATAGTACACGGTTTGTTTTTCCTTTCTCAGGCTCAATGGAATCCCACCGGGGCCTCAGGCGAGGGGCCATACCGTTTCTGTCTGTCCGTATCCCTCGCAGATGTCCAGCCCGGTCCTGTGCCGCCATTGCTGGGTCACTTCCGGGTTGATGGGCTCCCCGGCGCTCACACAGTGTTTCAAGCTTTTGAATTTATAGCTTCTCCAAGGACAGATAACGAGTTAAATTCAGGAGGAAAAATGGAGAGTAATGAAAATTAGGATAGGACTATGTTGAAATTCTAAGTTTTAGTTCCTTCTTGACTCCCTTCTCTGACACAAAATACCATCTAACTTCTAACTTTACTTCCCAAACGTCAGTGTGTGTTGTTCTTTGCTCCCTTTTACTTGAGAGAGGAAGAGAGAGTGTGGTGATCTAAAAATTCAATTTAAAATTCAATTAAATTAAAAATTCAATTTAAATCGCCAAAACAAACAACAAAAAGCCATGCAGTCCTTAGGAAAGGTGTCACATAATGTTTTAAGTGGAGTGATTAAAAGTTTACCAGTTGTTTAGTAGACTGTACTTACAATGGGATAATATACAACTGTCAAAGTAAAAAAAAAATTGAGGAAACTCCTGGACAATGCTGTCTAATAGAACTTTCTGTCGCTATGGGAATGTTCTCTCTGTTGTCCCCCACGTGGCTACTGAGCATTTGAACTGTGGCTAGAGCAACTGGGAAAGGAAATTTTAATTAAATTTAACTACACATGGCTAGTAGTTACCATATTGAGGAGCACAATCCCAAGATATGTTATTAGGTAAAAAGAGGAAGGTGCAGAACACTGTTTCCATTTAGATCTAAATCGAGAGTGAGAACATGGGCATATTCCCTTGTTATCCATAGATTTTAGGGAGGAGAACTGAGACTGAGGACAGGATTTGGAGAAAGAGTTTTCACTATATATTCTTATATTCTTATATACCTGTTGAGTTTTATGTCATGTGAATTATTTCCTATTGAACACTCAATTTTAAAGTTTTACCAATCCATCTGTTCCAATGGAATCATTACTAGACTTAAAAAAAATCCTTTTTCCTATTTGTTGGGATGTGCTTTCAAAGAATGGCAATTTCTCTACATTCTCAGGCCAGGTAAGTCACCATCCAAAAGATTAAATACCTCTTACCCTAACCACTGGACTCGGGGCTATACACATGCTAGGACCTTCCCTTCCCTTTCCTTGCTCAGGGGAGACCTCCCTGGATGTAAAAATTATCATTCACACCCTATAAATGAGAAGGAGAAAGAGGAGGGAACGGCTGAATCCCATACTTACTAGTGCGGACCTATGTTTTTAGGCAGAAAGTTTTTATTTTATAGCTTCCTCTTCCTTTCCCCAACCCCTACTAAGTGCCTATTTACCAACTCTCCTTACCTGGTCATATCATCTTGTACTAGCATTCGGTATGCAGTTGGCGCCGAACAGAAGACTGTGATGGGAAACTTGGAAAGGGTCTGCAATTTAGAATAAGTAAATTCTTGGTCTTACTGCACCTTGAATAACTGCCTAAATGTCCATGGTAGGCACAGCACAACTGCACCATTCTCTATTCTAACAAATATCTTTTCAGGCTATGGACTCTCCAGATTTGAAGTATCTTACATGGCATTATTTACTCTGATTTCCACAAGTTACTTCATTCACCCAGTCTTGTCATTGACACTGCTAATACATTTCAAGATGGTGAACTCTACGCTCTGCCTTACTTGCAAGATGGAAGTTGGCTCAAAACGTGGCAAATAATGTGTAAATACACATGCTCCCTGGATCCATGGGGAGAAAACACTACTCCATGCAGACTTTGCCCAGCCTGTGTCTGCAGTATTCCACATCACGTCTGAAGGTGTCAAGTCCAGCCAGAACCTGGGATGACAAAGAACATCTCTGATGGACATGGGAGGGTGGGGGGAATGTAAAAGACCAAGAATCAAGCCTCACTTTGTCGTTTGATGCTTCAAGCTACAGTCTGGGGAAGTACCTTCCATTTACAGATAATCCCAAACCAAAGCTGCTGTGGGTGTGTCCGGTCATTTTAGGAGCACCACTCGTCCCACTGGTGAAGTAAATGGCCATGAGCTCGTTGTGTTTTGTCTTCACGCAGGTGTGGCTGTCACTGGCATGTCTACAAAGGAAGGGCACCGTGAACCCACACGTCACACACAGCATACTAGACAGTCACCACAGAAAAGCATTCGAGAAACCATCTACCCAGACCCCTGAGCTTCATGGATCAGGCCACAGTGATTTAGGTTGGCTTCTCAGGTAAAACCATCTCTTTCTCCATATTTTTGGGATCATGCTTTCTGGAATGACGCTAAACTTTGCCGTCAAAAGCCAGCATACGACAGCTGATTTCATAGCTTTTTAATGTCTGACAATGAAGAATTGAAGCATCTCAAAGACTCAAGAGTTTTATTATACTGCCAACTGAATAAGGATCCCGTAGTCTTGTCATCACTGAAAGGTGAACAATTCTCCCTTCCCTTCCACTGTGGATGCTTTCAAATGTGGTTTGAAAACTTGAGTATGTTCAAAGAATTCCTGGGTAATGGTATAGAGCAGCCCAATCTGGCCTGCTTCCTATTTTTGTAAACAAATTTTATTGGAACAGAGTCACTTCAGTTCATTTGCACACTGTGTGTAACTGCTTTTACTCCTTCACCGCAAGGGTGAGTAGCTGTGACATAGCCTGTGAAGCCTAAGATGTTTACTCTTCTTCCATTTTATTTTTTATTTTGTAAAGATTTATTTTATTTATTTATGCATACAAGAGCTGGGGTGTAGGCCAGAGGTGGGGGTGGGGTGAGAGGATTCACCAGAGACAGAGTGGGGAGCAGAACAGACAGACTGACTGAAACACACTGCTGAGGGGAGCAGCAGGCGGGACAGGAGAGGTCTGCTGTGCTATGTGGAAATCTCCCTGGCTGGGGATCAAACTCTTAGCGCTCTGGCCAAGGACAGAACTTGATAGCTTCATATTGCTAAGACTTAACCCCTTGCTCCATCAGGGAGGCCCTCTCCTTCCCTTTTATAGAAAACATTGGCTGATCCCCTAAAGGATGTTTTTTTCTGTTTCCAACAGGAGAGTCTACATAGTTCTAAATACAGTAAACAATAAGACTGAAGGGAAGATCCCAGTTAAGGTGAAAGAAAACCTTTCAGTGACAAAGAATAACTGGGTTTCTGTGTAAATAATGTATTGGGGCAGCTGAGAGGCAGTAAACTGCATGTCAGTCTCTAAAAAGCAGATTTTAAAATCGGACAATCCAGGTTCTAAGAAATGGAAAACTCTTTCAAAACTAACAGAGCTAGACCAAGTGTAGAGTCTGTCTATTAGTCCACAATTACCTTTCTTAAAAAATAGCACTTCTGGCTGTGAACCTGTCACTTCTGTCATAGAGATGACTGCACTTAACACCTAAGGCTACATTGTTGCGCCAGTCTCTGGCCACTAGATGCAGTGGGCCCAGCAGTGGACAGTGGGCTCAGAAGTCAGGCTTCTGGGCTTGAAACCTGCCAGATCCTAACATTTGATCTCATTTGTCTGCATGATGATAAGGTGTTGTGAGATTTAAATGAGTTAATAAATTGGAAGTGCTGGGAACAGTTTTGGCCTCCAACCAGTGCCTTGTGAATGTTAGCTGTTACTGCAATTATAACATTTTTTTAAAGGTTTATTTTTTATTTATACATACAAGCTGGGGTACAGGCCAGAGGTGTGGGGTGGCGAAAGGGCTCACCAGAGACAGAGCGGGTAGCAGAACAGGCAGATCAGAAATACACTGCTGAAGGGAGCAGCGGGCGAGGCAGGAGAGGTCTGCCGCGCCATGTGGGAATCTCCCTGGCCGGGCATCGAACTCGCGTCGCTGCAGCCGACAGCTCCACAGCGCAGCACTTAACCGCTGCGCCACCAGGGAGGCCCAATTATAACATTTTTATTAGAACACTTGGCCTTTGGTAAACACTCAAGAAAGGTTAGTTATTTCAGAGGCAGTCGGGACAAGTCTATAGTTGCAACTTGTACCCAATCCTTGAGTAAAGATAGGAAGCTTGTTTTAGAGAAGGAATTTGCTGCCAATCTCAAGCTAACATAAAACCAACACCTGGCAAGAGTTTCAAGTGACCTCGGAAAGCAACCTCCAGCAGGACTTGAATATTGGTGCAATTTTTAATGGCCTCCACTGGCAGGAAGTGTTTGTATACCCTGACAGAGGCGTTGCTGTCAGTAAGGCAATGGTATAACCTGCAGAAAAGGATCGATGGTGATCAGCGTCCCAGGGAGATGGTAACAGCTCTGTGGCGGATAGCGCGGTGTACACCCCGATCCCAGTGCAGGAGTAAGGGTGCTACTCCGCTCAGGTGCTGGGAGTCCTCTGTAAAGATCACTGTGGCTGAAGAGAACTGCTTGGCTCAAGTCAGGCTGCCTCACAGGGCAGCCCTCACCCATCACTAATCAGGATAGGCATAGAGAAGCCGGGATCTCTTGCTCCGAGAACAGCCCCCAGGGACTATTGAAACATCCAGAAGCCACAGGTCTTTGGGGCTTTGGGGGGATAAAATCACAGATAACTTTTTTCCTCTGTCCAAAACCACACCCTACCCTTTCTTTCATAGGAGTTTATTCAAGAGAACTCCTTAATAAACTATTCATCCAAGGGGCCTCCCTGATGGCGCACCAAGTTAAGCGCAGCGCTGTGGAGCTGTCAGCAGCTGGGGTGCAAGTTAGATGCCTGTCTGGGGAGAGTCACACATGGCACAGCACACCTCTCCTGCCTCGCCCGCTGCTCCCTTCAGCAGTGTATTTCAGTAGATCTGCCTGTTCTGCTCCCCACTGTGCACCCCAGCTTGTATGCACAAGTAAATAAATCTTAAAAAAATAAACTATTCACTCAAGTAGTTTTTACTCTCACAGTCTGCTTTCTGGAAACCCCAACTTAAAAAAAATTACCCCAAGCTCCTCCTGCCTCTGAATTTTTTCACTATGAATGCAGCAATAACCAATTGTTGCCATGGGTTATAGTTATCATTTTCACATTTCTGATCACTTGTGGGTTGAATATCTCTTCATTGTTGCCTTCCTTTTGGAGGAGCCGTTCTAAAGTGATTATGACTACTCACTTCATCAGCTCCTTGAGGTTTTCCCACCCCTCTCTGGGTTTCTGAGACACAATTAGCTTGGAGCGAAGATTTTCACATTTAGACGCAACAGCATCGACGGCTGGGGCTAGATCTTCACTAGTAATAATGCATTTTGCTTTTGAAGCTTGCAGCCTGTAAAGGATGTCTTTCTGGGTCAGCTGAGTGGTTCCTGGGATTAAAACTGTCCCTAAAAGCACAGAAAAGAAATAATAGTGTATTAGCAGATGGAACATATAAGGTTAGAGTCTGAGGCATCTGTGTAGCAAATCAAAGTCACCAATCAAAATGAAGGGGAACAGGGCCTCCCTGGCGGCACAAGAGGCTAAGTCTCAGCACTATGAAGCTATCCGCAGCCATTGCAGCATGAGTTCGATCCCCAGCCGGGGAGCTGACCCACATGGCGCAGCAGACCTCTCCTGTCTCGCCCACTGCTCCCCTCAGCAGTGTACTTCAGTAGATCTGCCTGTTCTGCTCCCCACTCTGTCTCTGGTGAATCCTCTCACCCCACACACCTCTGCCCTACACCCCAGCTCTTGTATGCATAAATAAATAAATCTTCAAAGGGGAACAAAGAAACCATGATTTAGCGAAAAGAAGTCAAAGGAGTAGATGCTTGAGAGAGGCAGTGGCAAGAGGCCCTGTGACTTCAGAGAAAGAGAAAGAAGCTGCCCAATGAATAGCCTGTTCCCCTGCAGAAGTCAGTTGTTCTTTCTATACTTTCCTGTAAGGTTCTCCAGGAGGTACTCATGAATTTTTCTTCTTCATTGAACTAATATCAATGAATTTCTGGCGCTAATAAACAGTTGCTTACTAGGAAAGTGAGCTTCAGCGGCATTCTTGAAAGTGATCATTTTGTTAAAAAACTGTAAAAGTGGCTTCTGCTATTCCACTGTATAGTTTATATGAACCTATGAGATTAGAGCATATAGAGATCCTCAAATATAAGTAATGATTAGAATAATTAGGAAGGGTATGTAATTTAATGATTTATTATGACAATAGGGATGTTAATTTAATGAATTTTTCACTAAGCACTCCTGTATGACAATCATTGGTGGTACAGAGATGACTATATCATGGTCAGTATCTTTTAGGGACTTATATAGTCCTATGGGAATTACAGATTTGTGAGCATATATACCCAGACAATGTAGTACAGATTAAAATAAAAACACAAGCATTTGGGGAAGGGAGAGAATCCCAATGAAGAAAGCATCTGAACTGGAATATCAGGATGGGTTTGCCTGAGAAGGTGTCATTAGAACTGAGATTTGAAAGTGTAGTGGGAGTTGTCCTGGGGATTAGGTGTGAGGGAAACTGTACAAAAGAAAACCAGGTGATGAGAAAGGTCACACAATTTACAGGCAATAACTTGACATGACTAGAGCACTGGGAAACAGTGAAGGGAGGCTAGCTAGAAACTTCCATGACACACCTAAAGAAATTAAGATTTTATCCTGTAGGTAAGTGGGGCAGTGATTATATAAAGGCAAGCAACAAAACTACAGGAAAAAAATAAGTGTGCTAGAAAGAACACTATGGAGAATGATTTGGTTTGGGTGGAGCCTGGGCACACCAGACCAGGGAGATTTTTTTCATGAGATCCGTTCAGGAGACGACAGTGGGTGCACTATTTCAATAACACCTGAAGGGGGAGCACCTATACGTCTAAAACACAAGCAACGATGTAAACCAACGTGATTATGTTACAGGGCAACCCCGATATAAAAAAGGGTGCCTGACTGTGGGTCCTCACCCGTGCACTTGAAAGGGACTTATAATAAGACTCAATTGCAGGCACACACAATAAAATTAATAAAGGGCTTATTTACAAAAGGAGGAGAAATAAAAGACAACTCAAGGGAAAAAAAAAAAGAACAAACTGGTAAATGCATCTTACCAGTTCTGCTGAGCTAGAATCCCAATGGTGCATCAAAGCCTGGTGAACCGCCTAAGAGAGAGTGCCCCCCAAAGCACACAAGTCTGGTTAAATATCAAACAAACATCACTGCTCCAACCTCAGTTCTAAGCATCCTCCCTTCGGTGATGATGGCATCATGGGATTCGTAGTCCTAGGTGTCTTGGATTTCTCTGGTCTTAGCAGGGGGTGGGGTCCATAAAAACTTATCTGTGGAGTTTATTCAGGCCGTCCTTTCTCCCCCAACAATTCCCCTCTTTTTACCACAATAAAAAAAAATATTAAAAAAAAAGATAGGAAGACAATGGCAATGGAACTGGAGATGAAGAGGGACTTTCAAGCATGCAAGAGGTCAAATTTATAAGATCTAAGAAATGACTAGAAAGGAGGGGCCTTCGATGTCTGGCTTAGGGCGCCAGAGAGAAGTTAATTAACCAAGAGAGGAATAAAGGCAGGAAACAAGAACTGGCGAGCGGTTCTCTCAATTCCTGGCTATGATGATTTTCAGATGACCCTGGGTCTTTAGGAGGAGAGGACAGTAGGTCTGAGAGGATTCCGTTGTTGATGGGTATTCATTTAATAAACCTACTTCATTATGAAAAATTCAACTCCAAGTTTAGGTCAAAGATAAGGCATGTTCCAACACGTTTCTAAGGTTCCCGAGAATAATACTGTATTGTGCACACCCACATAAATGTCTGACAGTTTCTTAGCTGTTTTAGAAAATCTCTCACTGGCCTAATTTAAATATTACGTAACGTTACTAACCTGTTCTCAGACAGGCTACGTTTGCCAGCCACCACTCTGGGATCCTGGGCAGAATCACAATGACTCGATCGCCCCTACGCAGGGTGCAGGCGTCTGTAAATACGTTGGCAAATTTCCTAGACAAAGATCCCAGTTCTTCAAAACTCCATCTCACTTCTTCTCCATTCCCATTTATCCACCAGAAGGCTGGATTGGAAGGTCTCTTTCCAGCCTGAGGAAAGACACAGCAGTTGCAGATTTAAATGTTGTTCTGTAGCTAAATTCTGCTTCCACTCACTTACTGGAAATACCGTCTGAAGAAAATTCACAGGTCAGGATATATGCGAATTATTTGGAAATAACTCGGGATTTGTATTTCTAGATATCGGGAGCCGTGTCATTTCTCATTTAGCCTGATTGCTTTTCTTTCCAAAATGTTCGATTCTTGCATCTCTTTCTGTTTTTCTTAATGGTATGTCTATGCCTCATTTCCTACTGTTTTGGATTTGGAATCACCTTTTACTCTACTTTTTTTTTTTTTTTTGGTTTTGGTTTAAATTATTCTATAGTCAATTGTTTTTCTAACCTATCACTTCTCAAACATGGAAATATTAACATTTTCAGCCTGATGCTTCTTTGCTGTGGGGGACTGTCCCGTGCATTAGAGACTACTTAGTGGTTCTCTACCCACTAGCACACACCCTCTTTCAAGTCATGCAACAAACTTCTCTCAAGACATTGCCAAATATTCTCTGGGGGCAAATTTGGTCCTAGTTGGAAAACTGTTGTCTGGCCCTTTCTGCATACCTTTTCTGAATTGGTCCATTGGTCCAGGATATCTTTTGCAAAGTTGAAATACTCTGGAATCTCCAATATGAAATCCTGTTTCATGGATTCGTAGTTGGAGAAATTCTGGGGGATCACTGTTCTAGAATCTTTATGCAATGCTCTCACAGAACCAGGAACTGCTAGACGCCAAAAACACTTGGCCCGAAGTAATATCTCCATGCTGACAGGAGCTAGCATCAGACTTGTCGGATGCCTTAGCACTCAGAATTTCCGTGGAGCCAGTCCATCTAAGACAAGCAAAAGGACGTGCATTTATTCTGTCCTGGAAGTAGCTATACCCCAAAGCAACTGTTTATCATCCTTATTTTAATCATCACAATAGTACTTACATACAATTTATCATTACACCCCGTGTGGTAGATATTATCATTTTTGTTTACAGATGGAGAAAATAACTAGTAAGAGGCTGTCTTAGTTCTGGCTGCCACAACAAAATGCCAGAGACTGGGTAGTTTAAACAACAGACAATTATCTTTCACAGTTCTGGATGCTGGGAAGCCCCAGGTGAAGGTCCTGTATCTACCTTGCCGGTAGTCGCCTTCTCTCGGTGTCCTCACATGGTGGAGAGGAGAGTTCTGGTCTCTTCTTATAAGGTTACTATCACCAGCCTATGAGCTTCACCCTCCTGATCTCACCTAAACCTAATTGCCTCCCCAAGATCCCACTTCCAAATGCCATCCCACTGGGGGTTAGGGCGTCAATCTATGAATTTTGGTGGGACACAGACATCCTGTCTGTGTTTATATTTGAACCCAGAGCTGTCTGGTCCTGCGGCCTTCTGCTAACTAAGGATGTACTCTTGCCTCCCATATGCATTTTAAAGAAGAAAAGATCTGGGTCATCCAGCTACTCTCAGTGACAGCAAAGGTCTGAAGCTTCTTATCTAGCATCTGCAGATTTCACCTGCAGATTTCAAAAGTAGTGCTGAGTGTTAAGGGGAATTGTCACATTTAATCCAGAGGTGAAGAAATGGAGAGTAGCCTATACCAATTAGGCATGAAGCCACGGTCAGTCGGAGATGCTCTGGGTTAGAGGTTGCTGTTCTCAAGTTCCCAAGAGGAGCCCACACTACCTTTGAGCACAGGCTTGGGGCTGTATTTACTGGAGGTGTAATTACAGGGTTTTTTAGCCCTAGGGACTTGTTGGGGGGGAGGCCCCTCCAGCCCCTCCAGCCCACCTACTTCTGTGGGAAATTTGATCATGATGTTATTTACTTGACTGAGGTTTCCTAGGTGAGACTCTCAGGGATTATAGGGCCCTCTTCTTTGCACATTCTATAATCTTCCAATTTTCCTGCAATAAAACATTACTCTCACAATCATGAGATCACCATTTTTAAATTGCCATTCCAGGGACTCCCTGGTGGCGCAGGGGTTAAAGACACAGTGATATCAGGTCTCGCCAGCCACTGCAAGGAATTCGATCCCCTGCCCACATGGTGCAGCAGAACACTCCTGTCTCACCCGCTGCTCCCCTCAGCAGTGTATTTCGGTATATCCATCTGTTTTGCTCCCCACTCTGTCTCTGGTGAATCTTCTCAACCCCCCCCCCACCTCTGGCCTACACCCCAGTTCTTGTACGCATAAATAAAAAAATAAATCTTAAAAAAAATCTATATCTATCTACACACACTCACACAGCAATAAGCTCTCCCAAGCCCTCACATTCATTCCTCTTGGCAGTGGGGGTGAGCTGACTTTGTTGGCAAGTCTCAGCCTGCACCTTGGCAAGGCTCCCCTTATAAGATTTAGCATCAGGTTTCCTTCAGCTGGAGGAAGAAGTTATGTAGTCAACACTAGGCTTTTATATATAACCTTTCTCTCTGCTTTTGTTTTTTTTTTTTTAAGATTTGTTTATTTATACATACAAGCTGGGGTACAGGCCAGAGGCATGGGGCGGCGAGAGGGTTCACCAGAGAAAGAGTGGGGAGCAGAACAGGCAGATCAGAAATACACTGCTGAGGGGAGCAGCAGGAGAGGCAGGAGAGGTCTGCTGCGCCATGTGGGATTCTCCCGGCTGGGTATCGAACTTGCTGCGGGCAGCTCCACAGCACAGCGCTCAACCGCTGCGCCACCAGGGAGGCCCTCTGCTTTTGGTTTTTTTTTAAAGAATGGCTTCACAAGGTTAAAAAAACATAAAAGTGAAAAATCTGCTCCCCGCCCCCAGGCTCACAGCGGCCCAGTTCAATCCAAACCCACTTCCTCAAGGAGCTTCTGTGATTACCTTGATGTCTTTTCAGGGTTTCTTTGTCTGTATTCAATCAAATATGTTCACAATTGCTTATCTCCCCATCACTTTTACATACCAGGTCGCCTAGAACACACACCATTCTTGCCCACCCCCATTTTTTTTTAACAAAGAATGTTGAAGTCTTTCCATATCAGTACAGAGTTCTCTTCCTCACCCTATTTTTTTGCTTATTTTATAAATAGTTGCATGGCATTCCAGGGAATAAAGGTGCTATAATTTCTCAGACCATTCCCCTCCTGTTTGCCAGCCGAGTTGTTTTCAATATTGTGCAATTTGAATAAAAATTTGAAACAATTCCATCCATCACACTGAAAAGAAAACTGACCAGTCATTTGGAGATTAAAATGAACCTGACCATGTTCAATATGTTGACTACTCTTTCCATTGGCCCAAAAAGAAAATATCGACATCCTCATCAAAACCATAAAATTACCTTCTGTTCAACAAATGTTCTTGTTTTTTAGGTGATCTTAGCACTTCACAACCTCCATTTTCTAGGCTTCCAATATGCTTTGTGGGTGAAAGAGCTGAGCTAATTTTCCCAAGTGTGTGTCCAGATTTTTATACTGAGCCACAGAAAACTCTTCTGCATCAAATGGGCTTTTGCAAGTATTTAAAGTCTCATCTGAAATGCAGGTTCTACATCCATGTAAACAGTAGGGCCATCTCCATAAGTAACCCCCCTCCCCACCAATCCCAGTAATAACAGTGGTGTGCTATAGGTAGCCACAAAGCAGGGTGAAGTCCCTCTACCTCTCCTTACCCTAACAAGACCTTGCTTAAACCTGAGTACAGGAGTTTTGGAGCTGCCTTTGACCACCTGGTTATTTCCTTGGGTTTGCATATGTATGTTTCCCGAAGTTTCCTGGAGATAATTTGCGTACTCTCTGGATGATACAGAAGATGAATTCCTGTCTGCCACTAAGCTGGGTGGGAAGCTAGGAAGACAGTCCAGTGAAAACCTTAGCTGCTACTCATTCAAATTGTATTTCAAAACATTTTATCACATTAACACATGCACTTAGTTTTTAGAAAATTACCTAGTACCAAAACATTAAAATAAAAAACTCAGTTGCTATGCATATAGCCTTTTCTATGTACATGCTCCTAATCAGTTCTAAATACCATTACACAACACATACATTATACAATCATTGAGAAATTCTGATAGAAACACCTGTTTGCCCAAGACTTCAGTGAGAGCATTTTAAATCTTGTTTTCATTTGCTTACCTACCTTCGCTCAGGTGCACGTGCCAGCCCAGCAGACCTTACACAGCAGATGAGGTGAGATACTCACTGGAGTGCTAGGTTCCAGTACAACTGGAGATGATGGCAGACCCGTTCCTTATAACAGCCCTGAAAGCTGAACTCTGTCATCTGCCTTAGTCCTGGTGCAAGAGGGAGAAGCGGTCTTGACAATCAGAAGCCAGCTGTGCCCAGGGTGCCTTTTCCTGATTGGTGGAGACATTCTGGAAGGAGGAGCAGGAGTTCTGGCCTACACTGAAAGTTTGCACAATCCCTGGTAGGTTCCCTTTTCATTGCAATGGCTTATACCCTCTGCAAGCTTTTGGAAGGCTGAAGGAGTCATTTATTCTCAGGAAGAAAAGTGCCTAAGGAGTTGCCTGAGGGACTAGACCTGCCAAGGGGTAGAGGAAGTTTTCTTTCAGAAGGAGGAAAGATAATAGAGTGGAAGAAAACATAAAAAGAGATTTTGCAACTGCAAGGAAAGAAGCATGGTGGAACCTCAGCAAATAAGCTGCCGTGTTTATCTGCTGAGCTGGTCACAAGTGACTGTGAGTGCTATCAAGTTGCTCCTCTGCTTAATTCCTCCAGGGCATCCCAGATACATTTCAAGTCCTTAGGTGGATTCCAAAGAACCTCCTGATCTGTCACAGGATCCCCTCTGACCCACTGCCCTCTCTCCCTCACTCTACTGCAGTCGCAAAGTCCGTTCACTTTTTTCAAACATAACCCAGGTGCTTCAGCCTGGAGATCTAGTTAGTTCCCGCCCCTCAGAACATCCTTCAGATCGCCCCTTGGCTAAATCTTTCATTTTACAAGGTGTCCTATCAAAGAGTTCTTTTCTGACCACATTTTCTAAAATAGGATCTCTCATTTTTTTTCCTCTTTAATCTGTCTTAACTGTTTATACCACTTAAACATCACTCTTGAGAGTAAGGATTTTCTTTTGCTATTGAGATATCACTATAGCCTGAACTGTGGCTGTTAAGGTTTAGGCATTTAATAAATATCAAATGGGTAAGTGAATTAATGACTCAGTGAAATGTGACAGAAACCCAACTCCAATTCAATCTAAAAAAAATGTGGAGTATCCTGGTCACTTTTTAGTTCTAGGAAGCTTTTTGTTGTTGATGTCTGAGTATTTTTTATGTAAAGAATCACATCTCCTAATAGGGACAAGTATACTTGTCTCCTATCTGCATTTTATTTTATTGCCTTATACACAAGATAGAATTTCCAGCACTATGTTGCATAAGAATGAAGAAAGCAAACATTCTTGCCTTGTCCTTGATATTAGGGAAGAAGCATTCAGTCTTTCACTGAATCACTTGATAAAGCCTGTCTACTGTCTTTATATGGTGAAACGCCTGGTTGGGTATAAGTTTCTTATGTTAAATATTTAACAAGGAGTTGTACACCTTGTTCCACTGTCATCTGGCACATAACATCACTTTGGCGAAGTTCAAAGTCATTTCTCCTGGAATATGCCTGTTGTATAGTAAAAAATTTTGACTGGGGTCTCCCCGGTGGCGCAGCGGTTAAGCGCTGCGCTGTGGAGTTGTCGGCAGCAGCGACGCGAGTTCGACGCCCAGCCGGGGAGAATCCCACATGGTGCGGCAGACCTCTCCTGCCTTGCCTGCTGCTCCCCTCAGCAGTGTATTTCTGATCTGCCTGTTCTGCTACCCGCTCTGTCTCTGGTGAACCCTCTCGCCGCCCCACATCTCTGGCTTGTACCCCAGCTTGTATGTATAAATAAAAAAAAAAATTTTTAAATGTCTCTTTTAAAAAAAAAATTTGACTGCTCTTTATCTGTGTTTCCAAAGTTCTTGGAGACTAAATCCTTGGAATAGGAGTGACTTTTCTATGTCAACTTCTATCTGCAGGCCAACTCAAGAGCCTAAGGACAGAGGCAGTGTATGGGCAACTATATCCAGCCAGTACAGCAGAGAGAGATTCTGGAGGAGACCAAGGATTATTTCTAGCTTCTCTGGCACGGTTTAATGGCATTTGGACTTGTACATACTTTCCCCTTTATTTTTTTTTATTTTTTTTTTAAAGATTTTATTTTATTTATACATACAAGCTTGGGTACAGGCCAGAGGCGTGGGGCGGCGAGAGGGTTCACCAGAGACAGAGTGGGGAGCAGAACAGGCAGATCAGAAATACACTGCTGAGGGGAGCAGCAGGCAAGGCAGGAGAGGTCTGCCGCACCATGTGGGGTTCTCCCAGGCCGGGTGTCGAACTCGCGTCGCCGCTGCCGACAGCTCCACAGCCCAGCGCTCAACCACTGCGCCACCGGGGAGGCCCATACTTTCCCCTTTAATAGCATGTGTTTTAACCTTTTCCCTTTATTGAGCATTTTTTGGGTTGAGTTCAATTCAAAAACATCTTTTGAATATCTGCTATGGATCAGATAGTGTGGATCAAGTCAGTATTTTTTGAGGATGAAAAGAAAAATAAGGGTGGGGGGTGAGAACGGGGAACACTTGCTTCTCTTAAACAAGTTCTTCAAAAATGGCATCTTGTCAATGACTTTAAAAAGATAATACAGTAATATAGTTGCTAAGGCTGTGATTAAAAAGACCACAGAGAAGCAGTGAAACAGTTACAGAAATCAAATTCTTGGTAATATAGTAAGTGACGTAGAAACATACTCTGACAAATTTGGTCTGAAGAGAAATTTATTGGAAGCCTTTGGGAAGCAGACACAATGAGAGGGGAGGCTGGAGGAACAGTGCCAAGGATGGTTGGGGGAGTTAGGAGGCTGGGGCCAGCATTCAGCATCTACCGTCTGGAAAGTATGCCACTGGGTACTTCTGGAATGGCTGCAAAGCTGCTGCAACTGGGTTCAAGATGCCGCTGCCCCTGAGGGGATGAATTCTAAATAGGCCCTGTGTCTTTGCGCACTTGCTCCCAATTCTCAGTCCAAGACAGGAGTGTCTGATTGATGGCGTGATCTGCTCACACCATATGGCGGGAAGAGGGATATCTGACAATCCGAGCTGCCATGGTAGGAGGTCTTGCCTTCCACTCAGACTCATGCAGTGGTGGATTTCACCCTCAAGAGGAAGGGGCTTCATTTGTTGAGCAAACCAAACAGCAAAAGTTTACCACAATATAGATAAAACTATAGAGAAAGTAGTCATAGGTGGTAAATAGTATGTGTTCTCTCCAGTCTTCCTTTGCTGATAATGGAATTTGGTTAGTCTCTGCCTTTCTCCCCAGAATAACAGACTTCCTCAAGTATTCTATGTCTTAAGAAATCACTTCCACAGTTGACCGGAAGGAGACAGACTGAAAGGGAAATGAATGATGTTAATTTCTTCAATTCTGCAGTGTGGAATAGGAGAGTTAATGCCTTATTATCAGAACTCTAATCTTAATAATAGGAAATTAAGCAAAAGAATTTAAGCAAAAGAATTTAAGATAAACTTACACAAAGAAAAAATATGAGCAAAAAGTTAACCATGAAGTTTAGCATCAGGCTAATTACCTTTCTTTCTCTTAGTATTTTTTTGCTTTATACATAACAAACTTCAATGTGAAATTGAAGTCTCCGGGTCAACAAATTTCAGTGTTCCTATATTTGCTCACCATAAACATTAGAGATTTAAAAAGTTCAAGTTGATTTCTGACCTCACGAAGTATAAGGAATTGGATTCCTGACTTTAGGGTATATGGAATACAGTCTTATGATGTTAAATATTATGAAGGGATTGCTTACCCAGATTAATGTTCTTAAACATTTGTGGGGCAGGACATAAAGGGGAAAATGCCAAGGTGTATATATAGATATAATTGAAGAAAAGTAGGTGAATATTTTCCCTTATATATGAAAATTCTTTTACATATATATGGATTTTAAGACTATTATTTCAAGTTAGCACCCCATGAAAACATGGGATCTGAGAGATGCAGACCTCACAATAAAAGGTTCTTTACTCTTGGCTTCTTATCATTATTATTTTTTGACCAATGGATTAGGGAATTCCTCTTAGAGCATGACAAACTCTCCTTTTGCTTTTCATGATTTCATTCAGAAGTGAGGAGTATGACTCTCCTGTTCAAACAGTAATTCACCAAATTACTATTATGCTGTTGTGTCAGCAACACCTTAGTGGTAAAGAAAAGAAATGGGAGTCGTGGAGCAAGCTGTAGGATGCACAATTCCGCCCAAGAGCAAGATCCTGGCCTTTTATTGACAGAGACGGGTGGGTCAAACCGCAACACTGGATTTGGGACTTTAGGGAGGGTGAGCCCAAAGATAATACACCTGACTCCCACCCATGACTCCAATCTTATTAACAAGGTGTTTCACTGATCAATCCCTGGGATGTATACCTATTTTTCCAGGGTGAACAAGCGTCCTGCTCTTCTCTAACTTGAAAGGCGCCTTGTATGCTACACCCATATTATGCAACTTTTTAAAAAAATATTTACTTATACAAGAACTGAGGTGTAAGCCAGAGACAGGGGGAGAAAGTTCACCAGAGACAGAGTGGGGCGCAGATCAGGCAAATCTACTGAAATACACTGCTGACGGGAGCAGCAGGCGAGACTGGAGGTCTGCAGCCCCTGTGTCAGCTCCCAAATGGGGATCCAACTCATCAAACTCATGCCGCAGTGGCTGGTCATAGCTTGATAGCACTGAGACTTTAACCCCTGCGCCACCAGGGAGACCCTGTTAAGCCACTTTTTAAAAAAATTAAAAATTTCCTGAGAGGGTTCAAATGGGCAACTACAGTTGAAATTCACTGTCCTAGAGACTGACATCAGTTTCAAAAGTGAAGACACTTACACAGATATCTTTTGTATTAAAATACTTTATACATTGGCTGGATCCACAGGCCGCTTCTCCCGGGACCCCTCTCCTTGCTCTGCTGAAGCCTGATGCCACCTCTGGACTCACGCGACGGGCGGCGTAGAGGCAGAGACGTCGCCCCGCTTTAGGACCTGGCCCCGCCCCGACCACTGCCTGGAGGCGGGACTAGAGGACGCGGTCGCGCGCAACTGACGTCAGCAGCCCGCGCCAACAACGGCGAGGACGCCGAGAGCCGAGGAGGAGCACGTTTCTGGCTCGCCTCAGCTCTCGCGCGCCATGGCGACCCCAGTCGAGCAGCCTCCTCAGCCTGGCGGTGGGAAGCGCAAAGGCAAAGCTCAGTACGTGCAGCCCAAGAGGGCTCGGCGCTACGATGGCGTCGGGTCCCGGCAGCTGGAGCCCGGGCTCCAGGGCATTCTCATCACCTGCAATATGAACGAGCGCAAATGCGTGGAGGAGGCCTACAGCCTGCTCAACGAATACGGCGACGACATGTACGGCCCGGAAAAGGTACCGGCTCCCGAGAGGATAAGTTGGCCGGCAGGCCTTCAAGGGAGGACGTTAAGCTGGCAGGTTGCAAGGCCGCCCGCCTTTAAACGCATGCGCGAGTCGTGCCGCCAGCGCTGGGACGAGGGGTGTGGCCTCCTTTCCCCGCCCCTTACATTGACCACTCCCCGCCCTGGGGGTCTGGTGCTAGGCAAGGTTGCACCTTGGGCGTCTTTCCCATCTGGGTCTTTCATCAAGGTGGCTCCCCTTTGTAGATTGATTTCTGGGTTGGTTCAGGTGTTGTGTTTCTGAAGCTCTTTCAGAAACAGCCTCTCAGGACAGTTTTGGGAGTGGTCACGAGTCCTCCGAGACTCAAGTAGATTCCTAACAGTAGGTGGTAGTAGTAGTTCACCTGGGCAAACTTAATTTGTCTTAAGCAGTGATATCTGCGATACTGGGCTTAATGCTGGTACTGCTTGTTTTGCCAATCCACATAAAAACGTTTCGAAAAGTAAAAACTTTTTTCGATCCATACCACCTACAATGTAATTGTGCCATCACATTTTGGAAGTCATCATGTTGCTGGACCTGGATTAGCACACACACACACTCCCCAAGGAATTAGTTGGAGGAGGATCGCACCGAGGGATTTGAATTTAAGTGCTAACCTTCACTAGCGCCGGGACTCGGGCATGAGCATGATAATTATAAACTAAATTAAGGGAAGAATAATGATGGTATTTCATAAGGTTGGTGAAAAAGTTATATACATGAAATACATTCTGGCATATAATAAAGGCTCTGTAAATATGCATAGTTGTTATTGGTGCCTAATTAGTCACCTCATTGGTGGCAGAAAAGTGTACAATATGGGCATGTTATGTCTGCTCTGGCACCTTGAACAAGTTTTTGAACTATGTCTATGCTCTCTTCTCAGTAGAACAGGAATGGGGATTTTGATGCCCTAACTGTTTGTTAGGGTCACCCTGAAGTGATAGAGCTGGTGAACATTTCCTTCTGTCCCAGACTGTCAAGATGCTTTTGAAAACATTTTCAGATTATCTGTACTGCAGATGAAGATTCTGTGAGAACTCCCATTTCAAAGGGAGTGGTGTCTTAAAAGGTTTTATTGTCAATATTGTCAATCTACCATAGGGGGTTTCCCATAAGTAGTTAATTATAGCTTCTAGCATAAGCTGTTAATGACATTTCTGCTCATTAATTTTGCAAACAGTTTACAGACAATCAGCAGCCCTCTGAAAGTAAGGAAGAAGATGATGATGTGGAGAGTGCCTTGAAGAAAGAAGTTGGTGACATTAAGGCATCTACAGAATTGAGGCTAAGAAGATTCCAGTCAGTGGAGAGTGGCGCGAATAATGTAGTCTTCATCAGGACGCTTGGGATAGGTGTGTCTACTGTGCCTTAAGGTGCTCCAGTCTCTCTGGACCTGGGCATCTCCCTGTCTGCAGAACTACCTACAAATGGCTTCATTGAGCACGGCTCAGTCATGGGGGAGCATCCTCTCTACCCAGTGTTAGCAGTAGGCAAGTGAAAAGAGAATGGGATAGTGGACATGGCACTGGTTTAAGAACAGAAACGTGGATCTGCCACTTTCTTTGTAACCTGCGGCAAAACAAGAGTGCATATGCTACCTAAAAAGAGCAGCTGCTACTCCAGCCAGTTTGAAATGACTCCAGCCATTTTTGAAAGGAGTCCCTTGTAGGATGAGATCTTCTGTTTTTTTCCAGAAAAGTTGGAACTCTGGAGAAGTTTGTAAATTTTAAAATGAAGATAACCAATATAAAAATACTGAAAACACTGAGCAGCCCAGGTAGACTTGTGTGTAGTCATCAATCAGATGATTTTAAATGACTTGGAGATTTTTATTGTTTTGTAAAAAAACATGTAAAATTGAATTGTTATTTGCTATTGTGGTAAGAAAAGAGCAGTATGGTATTCCATTGAATAAATCAGACATCACAAAAATGTTAATTCCAGTGCCTTGACAGTTGTTTTTAGTGAAAACAGCAATAATGCTAGCAAGTTGAAATACTAGATACAGTTTTAATACATAGCAGGCAGTGAGGAAATATTAGTTTGTAAAAAGTAGCTAGAGTTATTTAAATTATAATTTCTTTACTGTCAACTTCTGTTACTACCAATGAAGACTTTTTAGAGAGTTTGAAGATTCTTTAAAATGTGTGAAAACCTATGTTCTTGTTTGCTCTGCTGATTTTTTCTTTTTCCTTTAGAACCTGAGAAACTGGTACATCATATTCTCCAGGATATGCACAAGACCAAGAAGAAGAAGACTCGGGTTATTCTACGAATGTTACCTATCTCAGGCACATGCAAGGCTTTCTTAGAAGATATGAAAAAATATGCTGAAACATTTTTGGAGCCCTGGTTTAAAGCTCCAAACAAAGGGACGTTTCAGATTGTCTACAAATCTCGAAATAACAGTCACATGAATAGAGAAGAAGTCATCAAAGAATTGGCAGGTATGTTTCTCCTAGTGATTTTACATAGGTGTGCAATGGTAAGTACTTGTTTCTTGTTTTTAAGAATTTTTTTTTTTAAAGATTTATTTTTTATTTATACATACAAGTTGGGGTGCAGGCCAGAGGCGTGGGGCGGTGAGAGGGTTCACCAGAGACAGAGCGGGTAGCAGAACAGGCAGATCAGAAATACACTGCTGAGGGGAGCAGCGGGCAAGGCAGGAAAGGTCTGCCGCACCATGTGGGATTCTCCCTGGCCGGGTGTCGAACTCGCGTCGCCACTGCCAACAGCTCCACAGCGCAGCACTTAACCGCTGCGCCACCGGGGAGGCCCTGTTTTTAAGAATTTTGTTTAATAATTTAAGGTTTATATATTTGAGTGAAGAACAATATTAAAATGTTCTTAAGATAATTTCAAACCTAACTGATTTCATTATATGACATACGAGATTTTCTGGTCTTTCCAAATCAAGATTGAATGGGGGGGGAGGGTCGGGGCGGGGAGGAACTCCTCTTATTAAAATGTCTCAGAATTTCATTTGTAGTTACTTATTTGATTGAAATTACGTAGAAAAGTAGCTGAGTTAATATACTCTCTTAGCAAGTTGTAAACAGAAAGTGATGAAAGTTTATTTTTGTATCATGCTTAATAACAGCCTAAATACTTTCCTTTTCTTCCCCCCTCAGGAATAGTAGGCAGCCTCAATTCAGAAAATAAAGTGGATCTTACCAATCCACAGTACACAGTTGTAGTAGAAATCATTAAAGCGGTCTGTTGCCTGAGTGTTTTGAAAGATTACATGTTGTTCAGAAAATACAATCTCCAGGAGGTGGTAAAGAGTGCTAAGGATTCATCACAGCTTAACCCAAAGCAGACAGCACAAACAGGAAATGGGAAAGAAGCCAAATTGGAATACGGTGACAAATTAAATCAAAATGACTTAGCAGAAGAAAAAAATAACCAGCAGATGGTACCAGAGAATAATGAGAAGCTGGGACAGAGAAAACCAACGTCTGAGACACAGGTGGTGAATTAGGGAGTAGGTAAACCTGAACTTGGAAGTGAAGTCACAGGAAAATCCAAGTCAAATGAAAATGATCTCTCATAGGAAAAAAATCATTTGGTGTTGGTTTCTTAACTGGGATTCTTGGAGATGTGGCCGAGATTCTCTATAAAATTGTGACTGCAAATGATTATTTTTGAATTCTGTGTGCTGCGCAATGCTGTGCTCGCAGTGGCTGAGAAGCCCTGTTAAGTTTTGTTAGAGATTTCAGCCCTGTATGACTGCGTGGGACGTAGGCCCACATGCATTGCTTGTGCTAGGAGAAGCTGGTTGTAGTTGTGAATTGGGGGGAGGGGACTCTCCCCTATCTCCCCTTGTTTTTCCTTCTCACTGCCAGTTGACTTATGGAACAAGTGAGCTCAATGAAACAAACTCAAAGGGAAATTTTTATGCTAAGGAAGAAATTTTTACATGTCACAATTCAGCTGTCCCCTAGGACCACTTTTTTGTAAACATTACAAAATCTTGGTCCTATAGTTGAAAGTGACTTGTTTGTGAAAATTTTGTACTTTTCGTGATTTTCTTGTTTTTATATTATGCCCATTTTAGTTACATTTATTAACATTGGTTTGTTAACAAACAAATCTGATGTTCCAGTGCTCTAATTTGTAAAGGTAAGGCGTGAGATAAAAGAGGACTGTTCTAGGTATAGACCTACAGGCATTTCTGAGGAGGTTAGTCATGAAGAATTAGAATTTTCAGTTATTTCAGGATACTAATGCACAAAGGGGCACACTTTCTTCGCAATGGAAGGCACTTCTCAGAGATCTCACGTGGACTCATCATTCAAGCTGTGTTACTCCATTGTGCATTTATGAAGTATGACTGACAAACAGCATTTGCTCCAACAGATGTAACTAAATCGTAGCCATTTGCTAAGTGAAGGTGGTAATTATTTTAAATGACTTGGAATATCAAACGTTTTTTTTTTTTTTCAATCACATTCAGTGAAAAGGTTTAGGAAGTACATTATTTAGTAGCAGAACTTAACTCCAGAAGGGAAAACTCACATTGTTGGTAAGACTCTGATAGCACTAATATTAGAATGCAGTCCAAGAAATTGAAAACTTTATTCTCAGTTAAATTAATAGACTATAGTATCACACTGTGCTAAAGAAATTTTGTATCATTAATGGAAAAACAGCAGCTTCTCTTTTTGGTTTGACAGGTCAACAGGTTTCACAAATATTTGTCAGACTGTAGCATTTGTAAAGTTGTAAATGATGATGACATTTAAGAAAACTTTCTTTGCTGCTAGGTGCCTCCCAAAATAGGCCAGTGAAGTCATATCTGAAAACCAGAACGATCTGTCATCTTACTCCTTGCCACCAGGGGTTGGCTGACAAGTGTTGCCTTTGTTTAATGAGATAAAACCCCATGTGACATTAAGGCAACCACTTTCTTCACAGAGGTGCTGATTTAAAAAGCTAGGAGATGACAGTTCTGATAATGCTACAAATTGGTTAACTTTACTAAAGGCCTGTTTGTGCAAGAATATTAAAAAAACAAAACTCCAAAAAAATGAAGATTACATATATCTGCTATATGCAGAAATCCAGTGGCTTTTCAGAGAGAGTGCTCAGCAGGATACTTGAGTGGAAAGGCGAATTACCTGAGTACTTAAAAGAGTGCTGGGCCAGGTACCTGAATGCTTTGGAGATGAATAGCTACAGACCAGCCTATTTAGGTGAACAAATGCACATGTTTTTGCAAAAGGTCATAACAGGATTCTTAGATTTTAAACTGACTTAGGAGCAGTCACATTGCACAGGGAGCTCTTGAAGTGTTTACACAGACTCGGGCTTGAGAATGAAGAAGGGCAGCAGCACATCTCAAGCCTTAAGTCCCTTTAAGAACCACAAAACCAAATTAAATAGCATTTTGCCTCAGTTTCCCAAACCTAATACATGACTGGATAAGGAGCCCTTTAAATACCAGGCTGGGAATTTGTCTCGAGGAAGGGAATTCTATGAGTCTGACAATTCTGGATTTCTGTAGAACAAGAATATCCTTTGATTAGTGCTCTTAGATTTTGAGGGTTACCTTTGGAAAGTTTTCTCAGTGCTTCCTTCCTCCAGGGTAAAACTATTTATAAAAGCTAGAAGAGACAGATACCAAAGACGGCTACAAAATATGTCAGATTGAGGATAGTAAGGTGTGAAATTAGCTTTTGGAGATAGGTTCACTCTCAGAAGGTCTGGAAGCACTAAATGTTTAGTCTTCCTGCGCCAGTGGTTGTGTTTATTGAATAGCTAGTGAACGTGGGCATATCTGAGCTATTGGTCCTGCTTGAAGCAGACTAAAGGGTTTGGGAGGGGTACGGAGAACAGTCAGGGCTTTGCAAATGTAAATGAGGCTGGAACTTCCTTGTATACCTTTAGATATTTAAGACGTTAATAGTTGAAGTCATTTTGAAAGGATAATAAAAGTATTGTTAGTATGTTGAAGGGAACATGGAAGATAGAATTTTGGTGCCTTCATCAGACTTGTTGTGACACTTAGTGTAGAACTTTGGGATTTGGAATAATAGTGGCCACATGCCTACAGGACAAACAGCTCTGCACAGCTGGTTTCCTTTTTCTTTGTAAAAGCTGCTACTCAACAGATTTTGATTTTGTGTTTGTTTTTACCTCCTTTGTGTATTTGTATTTGGTGAGGTCTGGTTGTGGCCAAAGCTGTCCCCTTGTCTACAGTACTGTGTTCTTTTGGAATCTGAATTCGTTGAAAGATTTGTTTTCAGGTTCATCACTTGTTTTCACTGACATTTGAACATGTTATTTTATAAATGATGAGATTCCAGGGTAGGGATTGAGTGCTTTTTTTTCCTTTCAATTTTTATTTAAAACAATGAAGTCAGTTAAAATTCCACTTCAGTGTTGTAGTTTAGTAAACTTGTTTTGCTTTATGGGGAAAGAGTGTAAAATTTTGTATTTTAAAGTTAAACATGATTTCTAGACATTATTTGTATTTTGCTTTTGGTATGGCCAAATACTCAGCTTGTTATGATATCTTCAGAAAAAAATAAATTTGTTCCTTAAAGGTTGGTATTCTCTACTTTTTCTTTTATTCTGCTTCTCGGTAAATCTTTTGCATATAACAAGTATAGATGTATCATAAAAGATGCTTATTGCCAAATCAGAAAAAGTCATTAAATGGTTCCAAAAAGTAGAAAAAGTTATGAACTGCTTTTGAATAATTAAATATGCTTAAGTAATCGAAACTTTAGTGAATTTGCTTCAGTGGGGTGTAGTAATGCAGTATTTAAACACTTACTAGCTTGAATTGTTTCTCATTTTAACATTTGAATCCACCCTAAAGCATTAGCAATATATAAAGATATTAAGAAAAATAAATTCTCTCTTGAACAGTTCTCTTGGAATAGTTCTGATCTTTATTTTTAATTAAACATGCAATAAATTCATTATACAATGTCTTTTCTTAGTAATTATTGGATCCCTGTTATTTTCAGCTCCACAAATCATAGTCATTGCTGTGGTTGAGTTTTCCTCCCAAATAGTTTTAGATTTTTATTTTTTGGCTAGCTACAAAACAAAAACTCAAGTTTTTCAATCAGGAAAAATCTTAAGGCATTCTGTGTAGTTAATTATATGAAGCAAGGACTTCAGGTAGCCTGTGATTACTTCATTGGTTAGTTTTCTATCAGGCTACGTTCGTCCCCATTCAAGGTCTCTTAAAACGTTGCGTTTGATTTTCCCAGTGATTGTCTTTGGGAGCTCTTGAACAAATTCCACCTAATTAAAGGAAAAACATTATGAGATGGTTCCAGTTTGACGATACCAATTTAACTGTCAGTACAAAAAGAGTTCTGAAATTTTAGTTTGGAGATTGTCTTAGCTTAAGTTCACTGAATTTCTTGGACACCAAAACTTCTGTTTATGTAGTAAAAATGAAAAATGAATTTTCATCATAAGGGTTTTTTAGTGCGAATGCACTGAATATGCTTAGCCAGAAGGATATAATCTGGCTATTTTCCCCCAGTTCAACCAGATCTAGGCTTCTGTTGTCTCAGGAAAATAGAAGCTACACCGAAGTGCAAAGGAAACAGCAAGTTAATTCTTTTTGAGCTTTAAAAGAACTGGCTCCTGGAGGTTCTGAAGATTTTTAAGAAAATTTTGAGTATATGCATTTTTTCCCTTCTGTCCTGAACTTACAGTGAGATATCATTACTCAAGGTATGACTCATTATATTTTAGTCTTCAAACAACATCTCCAAAAGTCAACTGACTACTAAATTTAGTGAATTTAATGGAGAGAATGTAATCAATTCTTAGATTGAAATTAATACCTTTGGTTGAAATTATGCCCATGGTAACAATTCTCATATAGAGGCTCAATGTCAACCTATAGGATTCTTGGACAAGAAAGAAATTGCAGTCCCATCTGTGTGTCTTTAAGTAGAGTTAGTCTTAAATCCTTTACAAAGCAGGTTTCTGGAATGATTGCACATTTTCCTTGGTTATTATCTTCTTTTTGGGCCTTAAATACATTTATGTGCTACTTACAAAATGAGCCTTGAAATTATGATATTATTGCTAGAATACTTTGAAAACAATTTGTCACTTTTTTCTCATATGGAATGGGGTTGAATAGTTCTGTAAGGATCATTAGTAGTTATTCAGTATTTCAGAATTAATAAAAACTTAGGGTTTATCAAGCACCTGTAATATCCTAACAAAATATCTTAAAGCAAAATTCTTAGGGCTGAACAAATTGAAATGGGTATTTTTATGCTTATCTAATAAACTACTATAAAGCCAAAGCTAAGAAAATATGTACTGACAAGTTTAGACCCTTGTTTGGTGACACACTTAACTTGAGCAAAATACTTGCCTTTCTTGGATATTTGTAAGGTGCAGTTGATTTTTTCACATGATCTTGAAGTTCAAGAGTTAATTTCTCAGGGTTGGATGATTTAAACGGTGCAGATAAGACAACAAAAGCTTTCACTATCTGCAGGAGAAAAGTCAATATATTGATAGGTTTGTATTTTAGACAGAAAGAGTTAATAGCTTAATTTTGTTACTAGCAGATGAAGTGATGCCAGAGATAACCCTCTGAGCAATAAGCCAATAAATTGCCTCCCCCCCCCCCTTTAACTTAAGTCACTTTGAGTTGAGTTGAATTTCTGTCACTTGCCACCAAAAGAATCCTGATACATCCTCTGGGACACAACTCATTTTTAAAGTTGACTGCCTCATAAACATTTTTGCCATGTGTTCCTCATAATGAAAATTCACTGACTACTCTTGAGATGCAATCTTTAGAGTGGTCAAATGGAAGAACCTGAAAAGATGAAATTGCTACTTCAGTTAGTGAAGTTCACTCTACCTCTCCTCTGATTGGGTCTGGACTACTGACAACAGCCGATTCAACAACAGCTGGGTGCTCAATTAGTGCGCTCTCCACTTCAAAGGGGCCAATACGGTACCTGGACAGGGAAAAGATGCCTTGAATGACTACACCACCCAAGTAGGAGATCTCTCCTGGCAAATGTGACTTTCCAAGAGTGTCAAAGATACAGACCCAGAGGATATGATGACATCATCAGCTCTGCCAACAAACCATAAATACCCATCGCTATCCATCACTCCTCTGTCTCCAGTGACATAAAAATTCCCCCTCATTGTGGCGGCAGTTTTCTTGGGATTATCCTAGGAATCAAAGAGGAGATGGGGATTAATTTGGTCAAAATAGAAAAAGGGGTATGAAACCTGTGAAGTGACTAGTACATTGTTCATTCTATTTTTAAATTAAGTTTTAAAAAGGTAATTCCTGGTACAGACTACAAAACATCCAAGAGAATAATAAAAAGAGAGGCTTTCTCCCACCCTCCCCCACGACCTGCCCAGTCTGCCTTTCTGAGGACCGCAGCGACTGTTTTCTTACACATCAATATAGTCTTGAAAGGGGATATACTACTCATTTTACAGCTGATGAAGATGGCTTGGGTTTTGTGACTTGCCCACAATCATCTAGCAAAACATGGTGGATATAAAATTTGGACTCAAGTCTGTGTGACTTTCCACCTTTTCTATTGAAGTGTGAACAGCGTGTTCTCTATTCTCTTACCACATATTCAGAAAAGAAGCAGAAGGGCCGTGTAGACTTTAGTCTGAGGGCAATTTCCCCTTCTTTTCCGGTGGGTAAGATGTTGCCATTTTCATCTATAATCTAGAATGAAAAACAACTTCAGTCTTCATTTTTTTTCACAAAACAAAAACAGATTATGAATAGAGGTATAATAAATATAAGAAAATTATAAACACTCTTTACTGAACCAGCCAGATATCTTCTCAACCCACCTGGACATCATAGGGTAGTATTCCTTTTCCCATCGAGCCTGGTTTAATTTCTTGTCCTTTCTGATTGGCACAAATTATTCCCTATTGAGAGGACATGTTTTCTGTAAGTATGTAAAAGTTAATTTTCCCATAGTTATTTACAGCATGACAATGAAACTTAAAACTCAATGTGATTGAATTCCCCAGTTTGCAAGCTCATCTGAAATACATTATTTGAGACTGGTGGCTCTTAGAACTGAATGTTATCAGAATCACCTGCAGTGTTGTTGCAACACAGACTGCCTGGCCCCATCTCAGGGACCGTGTCTGAGAGTTGGATGTTGACACTGTTGCTTTGAGGACCACACTTTGAAAACTACCCGTATAGATTAAAGATACCGCTAAGTACAACCTGGAAGAAACTCTTCACTAGGGCTCTTTGGGGTCCTTTTTGTTGCCATGGATTAAGCTGCTCTATTTCGAATGTTTCCAGCCCCTTACATATCTGTGGGAAGGAGGCGGGAAGGCTGCAAGGAATAATCACACTTCCCCTTCAGCCAAACCTAACTGGGAAATTCAGAGGTTCTCGTAACTACTGGCAAGGTAAGAATTTCAAACCTGGTGGGGGCACTTCTGGGGCTCAGTTGACATTCCTGGATTTGAAAGGCCCCTAGTATGTGGAACTTAAACTTTGCCCATTAAACATACCACTTCTGTCTGTCCGTAGCCCTCATATAGCTCCAGCCCAGTTTGCGCCTTCCACTGCTCCAGCACCTCGGGGTTGAGTGGCTCCCCTCCCGTCAAGCAGTGCCGCAGCTTCTGGAATTTGTATCTGGACGGGGAGTTGTGCAATGTTGGGGGTAGAAATCTGTGTGGCTTTCATTGCAAGTTCATTAGGAATTCAAGTAACAAGCAAACAAGCTTGAAAAATTCATTTGACCAACACTTGTTGCGAACCTACTGTGTTGCCAGACATTTCTCTAGGCGTGTGGGCATGTGGGTCATTAAAAGTTTCCCGGCAGAGAGTATATCTTAGGCTATTAAAAAGGGGCAAGGCAGGAGAAAAGGCTGAAGATGAAAATGCCTAGAGCGAGCCTGGTTAATTGAGCACCTACTGCAGGACGATAGGCGCTCTCTGCTTTACAGACAGGAAACTGAGATGAGAGAAGTTAGAGAACTCACCCCAGAGTCCCAAATAATAAAAGCTGAGTCAGATACTGTCTTCTGCACTTACGGCTTGGCAGTTCTCTCAGCAAAGATCCCTGACTTCTCACACAACCTCCTGACGTGGCTCACGGTCTTCTCTTGAGGATGGAGTAAGGGAGGGTGTGACAGGCTTGTCTTGAGCATTAAGAGTTCCCATCTGTTTGACTTTGGCACTTGAGCTTTTAACCACCGGCCTTATACTTAAAGCTCAAGCTTTTAACCATGGACCCCCACAGGGCTCAGGCGAGAAAGCCTGGAACTCTGGTCCTTTGAGGACCCAAATGGGCTGGAGGTGTGGTAGAATCCCTTCTTTTCAAAATGACCCTTGACTAGCTCTTGAATTACTCATAAACGTGAGCAAGATGCCCACATTTTAAGGGTCACAAAGGGGATGATACTGATTAGGAAAGCACAAGATTTGTGTCTGCTTTCTTCCATCTCTCATAGCCCTCTCTCACCCGGGCACCCACACCTAGGGGGAGCAGAGGCCCGGAGAGCCTTTCTTTTTCTCCTCCTATATTGAATCCACGAGTTAAATAGATACATGTTGCAATTCCTGGATATCTAGGCAATTTGGTTTAATTAAATATAATCTTCAAGTTGGAAGACTTCTCTTTAAGGCAGTGTAAATGCAGTGCTTAAAACCATTTTCAAAATAAAAATAAAAAAAGAAATATTTTGGTAGAAATGACTCCAAATGGCAGTGGTTCTGAAAGAGTTCTGGGACTGTGGGACTCGGTCTGGAAAAACGTTCAGTTGCCCTTGAAACTACCTGGGAGAGTCTTAAACTGGGTGGGAGGTGGAGGCAGGCACTGTGCCCCCAGGGGAACTTGGGCAATGTCTGGGGGCATTTTTATCATCACAGCCAGAGACAGATGGGACGGACAACTGGCATCTCGCAGAAAGAGGCCAAATAAATCGTTATCCACACCCTCCATGACCCAGAATGATTTGGTCGAAAATGTCAACATTGATGAGAGAGAGAAAGCCTGGTCTCTCCATTGCCGAACGGGGAGATCTGAGATGCGGGCTACTGCAGCTTCTGCTTGCGGTGCAAAGGGAGGTTTCTGCCCAAGTACCTCTTGAGATCTTTTTGCACGAGCATCCGGTACACAGTAGGAGCGCTGCACAGGGTGGTGATGGGATAGGAGGTCAGTGTCTGGATGTCGGAGGAAGACAAAGATGTTGACAGTAGTTAGTTAACATCCATGGCTGGAACTACAACCCTCATTCTCCATTAATATGTGCCCATCATGTCACTACTAGGAATAAGATGGCTAATACTTATCATTTGTCACTAGTGATGATATATATGTCTGTGGGGGATTTCCAGTTAGAATGTGTATGTGTTATGGGCCTCCCTGGTGGTGCAGCAGTTAAGCGCTGCGCTGTGGAGCTGTTGGCAGCAGCGACGCGAGTTCAACGCCCAGCCAGGGAGATTCCCACCGGCCTTTAAACTCCTGTATGGTGTGGACTCTGGATTTAGCAGGGCCTTTCCAATACTACTCTTTTTTAAAATTTATTTTTATTTTTTAATATTTATTTATTTAGTTTTATTTAATTTATATCCTTTACATTATTGTGTATCCCCACGTAGGTTTTCCACCACCATTTCACCCGTGAACCATCACCATAGTCCCTTGTGCGCTTTTCTTTCTATTTTAGTCTCTCTTCCTCCCCCTCCCCTGTAGAATGTCTCTTATTCGTGGTTGACTGCTAGTTTTTTATTGTGTTTATGTTTTGTGTGCTATTTTCTACTTCTGATTTCTCATTTGGCTCTCTTATATTCCTCCTATAAGTGATACCATTCGATATTTTTCTCTATCCTCTGGCTAATTTCGCTGAGCATGATCCTTTCTAGCTCCATTTATGTTGCTGAGAATTGCGTTAGTTTATCATTTTTGATTGCTGAATAGTACTCCATGGTATATATGTACCACATCTTCTTGATCCAGTCATCAATTTTTGGGCATTTGGGAAAGAGTGCTGCAATAAACATAGGTGTGCATGTGACCTTTTGGATTACTGTTTTTGTGTCCTTTGGGTATATTCCTTGGATTGGAATTGCTGGATCATATGAAAGCTCCATTTTTAGTATTCTCACGAAAAACATCAGTCCTTTTGTGTGGATTGATTAAATGCAGAAGTAAGGCATTTTTCAGGTCTTAATTAAGATCTGATGGATTCATTATGCGTCCAGCTTCTTAAAGCCAAATAGCAGCCTAGGTATCTTTAATCTAGTGAAATACTAATGATTTAGAGATCCTCTTTCTAGAGATCCTCTTTCGGTCAGTTCACATAATGAATTGACAACTTACATATAAGCATTTGAGAGAATGCTCTCAAGATATATGTCTAGACTAGCTAGTTGGTTATAGATCAAGAATAGTAGAAAATAAGCATTTCTGCTGTATGTATTTGCTCCCTAAGATTTCAACACCATTCTTAAGTGAAGTGCAGATAGCTAAGAGTAGTGTAAGTATATTGTAATAGTGTAAGTCTAGGGTAAGAGTTCTTGCAGCACTTAAATACAGCACTTAAATCCCTATAAAACAAAATGTTATGATTTTAATTATTTTAATTATTTAGTATTTTATATTTTATCTTATATTTATATATAAATATTTATCTTTAATATTTAATATTTTAATTATTTAATGTTATTAACATGACGTCAAAATTATGTTAGTTATTAATGAATAATATTGTTTAATATAATGATTGATTATATTGTTAACATATACTTAACATGATATTAAAAATATTAAAATATTTTAAAGGTTGCATTTAAGTATTATAAAATTTTTATATTTTATAAAAAAGAAAAAGAATATTTTATATATATATTTTATATTTTTTATATTTTATAAATTTTTATATTTTATATTTTATCCTATCTGATAAATGTAGGTTTTGAAACTGCAAAGTTAACCTATTTACTTCAGGGCATTTTGTAAATCTGATGTAGACATCTCAGGTCTTACATTCTCCTACATTTCTATTAAGACCCCCAAGCCATCTCCATCGACTGGTTAGTAAGATAGCAGGATGAAAATAGCTTTTATTTACACACAGGTAGGGTGTTTATTTAATAATATGTATTTTCTTAAACTTAATTGATTTTTCATGGTTGAAAAATAGTCCACCTGAAACACCTGTTTCTAAAGACCGGAGAACTCACATCCATCTGATGCCCCAATCTAGCTCTCTCTGACTGAGAAGGAAGACCAAGCCTGGCTTCACAAATACTGGATTTTGAGAATGAACAGAGTGAGAAGCATGGGTGAGTGGCGAATAGAAAGAGCTGCTCTAGGAGAAAGGTGATGCTGCCTTCAACCTCCCCACATGGGGACTCAGATTGATCAGCATTTGTCTTCTGTTTACTGAATCAGAAACCAATGATTTGCTTAGATTTGAGATTACTAATCTGTCGTCTAGAACCAGATTTTGGCAGCCACAGATTTAGGGACACTAGCAGATCCTGACAACTTTGAAGCAAAAGAGTGGGTTTGATGCTTGAGCGTGTTGTGGGGATTCCCTTCCACTCTGTTAAATCCATTCAAAATCCAAGTGCCTGGAGACTTAGTTTCTTAAGGAGGCATGCTTGCCATCAGCTCAAGAAGTCCTGGATTGGGAGGGACCATGTGGTTTGGGAGAGACAAGGGAAAGGTGTCAGGAGAAGTGGTGACTCACATCTAGGAAGGTGTCAGTGTCGAACTGGGCCATCCGGTGCACAAACACACAGGCTCCCTGAAGCCAGGAGGAAAAGACGCTGCCGATGGCGGCCTTGATCCAGCCAGTGTCGGACATGTTCCAGATGATGTCTGAGGACTTCAGATCTAGCCAGCACCTAAACCACAGGAAGAAGAAACAGGTCAGATCAGAAAACTAAACCAAAAGCCAGGAAAGCAAACAAACATGTCGCTGAGGACTGGCCAGAACTTGAATGGCAAAAAGAGGAGGGTCAAAAGAAACCCCAAGGCAGGTGGAGGGTTTCTAACTCCTATTCTTCCTAGGGGACATTTGCAGAATTCTAGGTAGACTAAGAGTGGAGCAGGAGGTTGCATTTGGCAGGATTTTCTAAGTCTGTCCATCATTGCAACACGAATTTATTGAGCCAATATTATAAAGGAGCAAGATAGGTCAAATCTCTGCTCTTATTTTAGGGAGACAGTGAGGATATAGAGACCCTCTATATGAAAAAGTATATAAATCAACATCATCATTTCAAATAATGATAAATGCCACACAGAAAATAAAATGGGGGGTAATGTGATAGTTTTAGAATATTTAGGAAAAGCCTTTCTGGATGGGTCAATTTCTGGCAACGAGGAGGAGTTAAACATGGTGCTGTAGGGGTTGAATCAAGGTTGATTCCCAAACTCTTGCTTGATCCGTTAGTTTGATGGTGCCACTTACTGAGCTAACATTGGGCAGGGGCCTCAAGAGCTCTATGTGGTAGATGTTATCTGGAGATACAACAGCCAGCCAAGCGGAGCTGTCAACAGGAAGTTGGAGGCACATGTTGGTAGTTCAAGGAAGGGCTTAGTAAAGTCAGACCGAGTCCAGCTCCCTACCTTCCACAGATGGTGTACCCAATGCCAAGGCTGCTCTGGGAGTGCTGGGCCATCTTGGGGGAGCCTGTGGTCCCACTGGTGAAATAAATGGCCATTGGTTCTTGACTTCCTGTCTCGACACAGTTGTGCTCTGCAGAGGCAGATCTGTAAAATATGGACCCCAAGACGTGGCTGAAGATTGACAGACCAGTTTGACTCTCATGGGATTTGTTTTTGCTTTTGTTTGCTCTGTTGCTCATGTGCACTTGAAATAAGAAGATAGTTAATGGAACAGACTCATATCCAAAGCTTCTCGGAGAGGAATTTCCCAGGAACTCTTAGGGGGAATTTGCAGTCAGTTCTAAGAGTTAACAGCTCAGATCTCTCTCTTATTTATGTGCCACTTCCCTACAGGCCCAACAGATAACTGATGAATCTTGCTTAACTTGAACCAGTCATGGCATTGGTAATTCCCTTGTTTTCCAAGATTGGTTTAGGAAAGAACACGTGAAGCAGCGCCAGGGGGCTGTAGAGGCTTTATTTATGGGACATGTTTCCTTGTTCTAAAAAGAGTCGTGAGGAAGGAAAGCTGCTCTCCCTTCCCCCATCTTATTTTCTGGCCTTCGAATATTGTTGTGAAAGTATGTGATGACTGGGACTGCCCTCACCCACCCAAGCTAGCCACGCTGGGACTTTAAGGGGAACTGGCAAACACACGAAGGATGGCATGATGGAAAGAGAGTAAATCTGGGTGCATGGGATCACTGAATTAAACAATTCTCATTCCATTCTCCCTCTGTACTTATAGAACTGAATTAGTTGTGTGGTTTAAACTCTTACACTTGGTCCTCCTATTACCACAGCCAAACACATTCTAGCCGATTGCAATGTCTGGGGCAGACTGTCTGCATAGGTGGCCGCAGCAATTCCTCTATCCCGCTTCAGCGCGCCTCTCCTCGTGAGGGGGGAGCCCGTGTCCTCTCTTTCTGAATCTGGGGTGGCCTTAAGGCTCGCTTTGACCCACAGAGTTTGGTAAAAGTTCTGTGTCTTCTAAGGCTAGGCCTCAAACATTGCAATTTTCTCTTGCACTGAGGGAACCCAACCACTGTATAAAAATGTTCAGATTGTCTTGCTGGAGAGAGAGGCCATTGTGTGGTAAAAGTGAGGTGCTTCAGGCAATAGCCAATACCAGAGCCTTGAACTTTGAGTGAACCCACTGGGGTCCTCCAACCCCCATTAAGCAGATTGGAGAAGAGATACCAGGGTTCTTCCAAGGCTGCATGGACTTCTTTTTAAAAAAGTTTTATTTTTATTTATTTATGCACACAAGAACTGGGGTGTAGACAGAGGTGCAGGGGAAGAGAGGATTCACCAGAGACAGAGTGGGGAGTAGAACAGGCAGATTGACTGAAATACACTGCTGAGGGGGCCAGCGGGGAGACAGGAGAGGTCTGCTGTGCCATGTGGGTCAGCTCCCTGGCAGGGCATCAAACTCAGGCTACAGTGGCTGGCAATAGCTTGAAAGAGCTGAGACTTAACCCCTGCACCACCGGGGAGGCCCCCACATGGAATTCTAACCCACAGAATTATGAACAAATACAGTGATTGTTTTACACCACTAAGTTTGGGGATGGTTTATTACTTATTATTGAATGACTGACAAAACACCTAAGAATTTTTGAGACTTGTGTCATATTTTTAATTTCCTGGATTGGGAGAAATAGGATTCAGGATGCTATTTTAGTATCTCATGATGAATAGATAAGATTACTATAGAAACTATAAAACATTGAGGAATAATTATATAAACATACCCTACATTATCAAAAATACTTTCATGAAATATGAATGCGATTTTCTTGTAACTTGTCCTTCCCCCCAAATAGAAAAAGATCATTTATGTTGATTTTTTCAGAATAAGTATAGAGGTGAAGCTGGTATGTATTGGGCTAAAAAAAGGAATTTCTTCACAGTAATATCCTGGGGAGGGGGAAACAAACTCTATTTGAAAGCTTTTCAACGTTAGTCTGGCTCATCATTTTGTCCTCCCCCCATCTTATGATAAATATTTCAGGAGGTGTTCGTGGCTTGCTCTTTTGGTAGGCAAGGGAGAGTAGCCTTAAAATGAATTCCCTGAGTAGAAGACCAGATCTTTTGATATAAGGCTTTTCTTTCTTTTTTTTCTCTAATTGAAAGAAGAAATATTACAATCTGTGAGTGACAAGATTTTCAGATCATTCCATTTTCTGACTTGTCTGCATTTCTATCTAGACACCTGAGATTGATTTCTAGATTTTTTTGAAACTGTTCATATATGTGTATATAACAGCTTATATGTATAACAGCATATATATATATATACACACACACACATATACACACTGATGGCTTCTAGATTTGTATCTTTATTTCTTTGAGCCTGAGATGATCTGCCCAGACTCCTCACTGTCAATATGGTGTCTACTGGTTCTTCCTTCATCTGATATTGCCTACCCACTAAGTCACTCAAGTTAAAAGGCAGAAGACTCCTTCTTTCATATTCACATCCAGTCAATCTCTACCTAAGTCCTGATAGTTCTTTATTTGCTTCCTTCCCTCTGTGCCACTCGTCAAGAGTTCAGGTCTAGAATCTCATCGTCTCTCTTCTGGATTCTCCAAGATGGCCTCTCTAATTCCAACCTGATTCTTCTTGAATTCCTTATCAGTACAACTGACAAAAATTTATTTAAAATCCAAATGTGCCTTGACAGTTCCCTTTTAAAACTCATCAATAACTTCCCTTCTTTTTATTTATTTATTTATTTATTTTTTATTTATACATACAAGCTGGGGTGCAGGCCAGAGACATGGGGCGGCGAGAGGGTTCACCAGAGACAGAGCAGGTAGCAGAACAGGCAGATCAGAAATACACTGCTGAGGGGAGCAGCAGGCAAGGCAGGAGAGGTCTGCCGCGCCATGTGGGATTCTCCCCGGCCGGGCGTCGAACTCGTGTTGCCACTGCCGACAGCTCCACAGCGCAGCGCTTAACCGCTGCGCCACCAGGGAGGCCCCAATAACTTCCCTTCTTTACAGGATTAAGTTATTTTATCCGCAAAACAACTCCTGAGACATGGTCCAGCATAATTACCCCCATCTTACATGTTAGGAAAACTTAAGGTTAAGTAATTTGTTCATTCATTGACCCAAGAAATATTTCTTAAGCACTGATTGTATGTTGGGAACTGGGGAAAGAGTAATCAACTAAAAACACCCTAGCATTTCTGCCTTCTTGGCCCTCTCATTGAGGATAGGGATTGGAAAACTTTTTAGTAATTGCCTTAGGGTCTGTGGAGCACACAGTCCACTCAACTCTGCAGCCATAAACATCCTATTGTTTATATGCTGTGCCTGTGTTCCAAAATAACCATGTCTACAAAAACTTGTGCTGAGCCAGAATTGCCCCATGTGCTCTAACTTGCCAATTCCTACTTAAAGGAACAAAACTAATAATAAATGACTAAATGAGTGGATACGATCATTTAGATAGTGACAAGAACTATGAAGAAAACAGCAGGTGAGGCCATAGAGTGGCTTGGAGTTCTGCTCTAGGCAGGGTGCTTGGGCAATTTCACTGAGGAGAAACACTCAGGCTGAAAGCTGACAGGAAGGAGTCCGCGGTGGAGAGGACTGGGAAAGAGTATTCCAGGCTGAAGAAAGAACAGGCGCAAAGGCCTGGGGCAGGGCATGTTTGAGGAATAAAAGTGTGACTGGAGCAAGTCAAGGCAGGGGTGGGGTGGGGGTGGGAGTTGTGGTCCAAGAGCAAGCAAGGATCCAGCCATGCAGGTCATAGGAGGAAGCAGGGCAATAAAATCTCTCGTTTTATTAAGTGACTCTTTTCTGGAAGGGTTGAAATCAACCCATAATATTGCTGAGTTTCTGCCACAAGGAGACTCCAGGATGTTGACGTAATTGATGTTGCCGATACACGATACGATTGGGGAGAATACTCACTGGAATAATTCCTGGAAGCTGAGCCAGCCATTCCGACTCTGCGGGGACACCAGGACCTTGGTTCTCAAGTGGGGACACTCCGGCACAATGGACTCCACTGCCGGGGCCACCTCCTCACTGGTCACAATGCACTTGGCCTTGGACGCTTGCAGCCGATAGAGAATGTCTTTTGCCGTCAGCTGGATTGTTCCCGGCATGAAGACAAGTCCTAGGAAGGAAAGAGGTTCTGAACTGGATTGTTGTCCCTGAGAACTCTGGAGTGTGGAAAAATTGGGCTTGCGCCCATTGGGGAGAAGCTTCAGAATCCAGTGCTCAGTTCCTGTGGGACACCCCTGGGAGATCTTTAGAGCACTGGTTTTAGGGGCTAACTGTCCCTGGTTGAAACCTGCCCTTGTGACTTTCCAGCTTTATGACTTACCTCTTTGTGCCTTCCTTTCCTGTCTGTGTAAAAGGGAGAGTAAAAATAAGTGTCTGGGGCCTCCCCGGTGGTGCAGCGGTTAAGTGCTGCACTATGGAGCTGTTGGCAGCGGCGACTCGAGTTTGATGCCCAGACGGGGAGATTCCCACATGGCGCGGCAGACCTCTCCTGCCTCTCTCGCTGCTCCCCTCAGCAGTGTGTTTCCATCGATCTTCCTGTTCCGCTCCCTGCTCTGTCTCTGGTGAACCCTCTCACAGCCCCATGCCTCTGGCCTGTACCCCAGCTTGTATGCATAAATAAATCAATCTTTAAAAAAAATAAGTGTCTGGCACGTAGTGGGCAGTATAATATAATGGTGGACCATTACTCTAGGACATCTTTGTCGGACATTTGAATCATTATTATTATGTGGCACTTAAGTAGTTCTTTAGCGCTTGTAACAGACTCACGAACATTATCTCAGACTCCTGAAGTGGATGCCAGTGGTGAAAAATGAGTTCTGTAAGGTAATCCACTGGGAGACGAGAAAAGAGTATATTGAGTTGAAAAACTACTGAGCTATTGGAATTCTTTTTCTGTTTTTATCTTGTTTTGGTATATATTTTATCATATGCATATTCATTACAATAAAACGATGTAAGTGACTGTGTCCAGATGGGTGGAAGGTGCCCTAAATATTTTATTGGTAGAGTGCCTAACCCAAAGGAAAGCCTGGGGACCGTGTTGTAACAGCCCTGGTGGGCGCGGGGAAGCCATCGCCACCTGATGGAATGTCAGAGGGTGTAGAGTACAGACTGAGGGGTAAGGAAGGTGAACCAAGGATGCTTGCCAAGGCGAGACCTACGCTGAGAACGCTCGCGGGAAAAGGAGGTGGAAAGCCCCTCCCAGGAATAGCCTGCTGGTGCTGTGTGTCCTTGGAAGTCTCTCCGTCTCTGTCTCTCATGTCTCTCAAAGTGTTCTCTGTGGGAAGGTGATCCAAGGACCCTTGCCTGTGGCCTGACCTATGCTGAGAACACTTGCATGAAAAGGAGGTGGAAAGCCCCTCCCTGGAATAGCCTGCTGGTGCTGTGTGTCCTTGGAAGTCTCCCCCTGTCTCTTGAAGTGTATTTTGTGAAAAATAGCTTGGGCAGATAAACACTAAACAGGAGATTAGGCACAGCTACACCCAAGACATAGCATGTAGTCAAATGGGATAGTGTTTTGGGGAAATGTATAAAAACGCTTGTAAAGAGTAATAAGGGGCTGCTTGAACTGGCTCACAGCCCCCCATCTTTGTTCCTGCACTTTGTCGTACCAGGTCCCGAGTCCTTAGAGACTCAACAAGAGGGAGTCTTGGCTGGCAAGCCCAGGGGCAGCCCTCAGACCTGGCCTTCCCAGGGGCCTGGCACCATCAGAGTTTGCCTAGATCTCTGAGGCCTCGCTTGGCTCACCTCCTCACTTCATTGTGGACACTGGCCTGAGCGAAGCCTGACATTAAAGTACCAGTTCCTATGACAACAATCTAAACAAACGTGATTACATCAAACAAAAAGCCTCTGTGCCGCCAGAGAAATGAAAGGTAATCTACTTTGAAGAGGCGATGTTCTCAACCCGCACATCGGACAAGGATTAATATCCAAAAGGTAAAAAGAGCCAGAGTGAGCTAATTCCTAACCCCTCATCTGTGAGCATGCCTTGGAAATGTAAACCAACCAACCCTCAGTCCGTCCACCCAACACGCCCATTATCTAACTCTCACATGCCCACCCAGTGTTGCCCGCGGTGGTGGTCCCGGGGCCAGGCACTCAGTAACTAGAGGCTGCTCTGCATAGCCTGGAGCCCATCGACGCTGTTCAAACACTCCAATCCTAAACCTGCTCAGTGGTGCCCCTTCCTTCCCATCAAAAAACCCCAACAAACAAACAAGGGACCTCCCTGGTGGTGCAACGGGTTAAACGGGATAAACGGGTTAAACGCAGCGCTGTGGAGCTGTCAGCAGCTGCAGAGTGAGTTTGATGCCTGGCTGGGGAGCTTCCCACATGGCGCAGCAGACCTCTCCTGCCTCGCCCGCTGCTCCCCTAAGCAATGTATTTCGTTCGATCTGCCTGTTCTGCTCCCCACTCTGTCTCTGGTGAGCCCTCTCACTGCCCCACACCTCTGGCCTGCACCCCAGCTTGTATGCATAAATAAATAAATCTTTAAAACAAACAAACAAACAAAAAACCCCACAAAACAAAACAAAACAAAAACACACAAAAAAGACTTGCATTTGTTAAAAAAAAAAAAAAAGCTGCACAACTCAGCAAACAACCTGGTTTGCTGGGCAGAGGATCTGCACAAATATACTAAGGCCATTTTATACCTGCAAGAGTGACCTATTCAAATACGACTAGAAACAAGAGTGCTGGCAGGGGTGTGGAGAATGAAGGACACCTCATATGCTGTTGTTGAAGCTGCAAATATTTTTTCCTCAAAAAAAAAATAAAAACACTGAGCTACCTTGTGATTGAGCAATTCTACATGTAAGTATCCAAAGAAAGTAAAATCACTCATTTGAAAAGCTCTATATGCCCCTGTGTTTATTGTGGCTTTTACAGTAGACAAGATAATGGAAACCAAAGGAGGACTGGATGAAACCAAACCTTGGGTTCTGATGACAGAACTGAGGTTACCAGAGGGGAAGGTGAGTGGGAGGAACAGGTAGAAGGTCTGCATGGAACAGAGGGTGTGAGGTGGGCTCACACATTCGAAGAGGTGTGAAGCTGTACTCCCAAAACTTATGCAGTGTCATCAACCAATGTTGCCTCAAGAAAGGAGGAAAGAGGCAGAGTCTCCAGCTGGGATCCACAACACATTCACACAAATGCTTGTGTTCTAGTGCTTTTTTCCCCCCCTTTATGTTTTTACAGCAGGGAGAAGAATCCAAGTAAGCCCTGGATCATCTGGACAAACACATGAGCCAGCATGACAGCTGGTACCCACCCTTGCTGTGCCCAGACTACGGCGCTTGTGTTAAAATCCCAGTTGTATCACTCTCCAGCTGTGTGACTTTGGGTAGTTTTTCAACCTCTCTGTGCCTCAATTTCTTTTCCTGTAAAAAGTGTATCCCAATGATACACCGACCTCTTAAGATAATATCTATTACCTTAAGATTGGTCTTGATTTCAGTTCTCATTTTTCTGTCCTCTGTTGGCATAACTTTAGTCAGAACTAGCAGGTCAGGCTCAGCCCGCATTGTTCGGGAATGTCAGCTAAGGGCACTCACCTGTTCGCATACAAGCCACATTGATGAGCCACCACTCCGGGATCCGGGGCAGGATCACGGCGACGCGGTCTCCTCTGCTCAGGCCGCAGGGCTTGGTGAGCACGTTGGCAGCTTTTCGGGACAAGAAGCCCAGTTCTCCAAAGCTCCACTTCACCTCATCCCCTTTGCCGCTCACCCACCACAGGGCTGGGTTGGCTGGTCTCTCTCCTGTCTGGCCCGGGGCACGTGGGAAAGAGAGAAGAGCCTCTGGATTCTGATGACAGCCCCTCTTTGCCTTCGGAGGGACTGCCTTGCCTATTGAACTCAACCCATCACAGTGCCCATTCTTCCCTGACCACTGGTGGGCATCTGACCCAAGTTGGGCCAATCAGATTGGTCAGTTTTGGGAGAAGAGCCAAAAAGGTAGAAAATAGTTGGAGCAAAACCTGCGTGGGGGCTCCTGGTGCTTCTCCCCTGCAGGGAACTGTCCTGGTTCCTGTGCCTGTGGAGCCTGACTCTCCGCCCAGCCCGGTCTCGTGAGCGCCCCCTGCCTGCACGGAATGCATTTCTCGCCTAGTTAGAATCTGCTCCACCCTAATAACCCTCGTGTGTGTACTAAGACTGGTCAGAACCTCATGTATTTTGTCACCCATAAGGCCAAGGTGGGTCATTATAGGTGACAAAGAACAGTGTAGAGGGCCACTGTGTCTGGGGTGGGCCGGTCAGCTTGATTGATGGCTTTCTGGAGGAGACTCTTCACCCATGTGTTGAGAAAGCAAATCATCTGTACCGAAAAACCTCCTTGCTTTCCTCCCCTACCTGGGGAAAAAAAATATTTCCCCTTTCTTCCTTATCAGGAATGCTCCCTTCCCCTTCCCTGTTGGAAAGTACTTCAAAACCTGCTAGCATTTCGCTTCCTCGTGAAGCCTTTCTTAGCCCCCTCTTCTCCCCTCAGGCGTCTCGTGGTTCCTGCCACTTTGTGCTCAGGTTGTGGGCGAATTCATCCTCCTGGGCTGATTACGGTGCTTCCCTGCCCGAAGGATGAAAGCCCCACAAAATCGGGGACTGGTTCATGTACCTTTGGAACTGGTGACCCTACAAAAGGAGCTTAACTTCTACAAGGTTCAGTTCCTTCTCTGCACCTCCAGGTGACGGGGATTTGATGAAATAGTATACATCAGTGTTTCTCAATCTTTAGTCACTGGAGTATCACTGTTTTCACCAGACCTGTGTACACCTGTGCCATTCACTGTTCTTTGTAGTTTTCTTTACATCAACTCCCTTTATGTGTATACATTTACTTAAGGAGGAAAGTGTGTTTAGCCACCACCATAAGTGGAGAATCAGGACCATTTGCTAACAATAGGTTGCTGAAAAATAAATTGAAAACACAATATGACCTTACATTTTATCTGGGTGATCAATGTTGTGCTCTCTTTGTTGAGAGGAGAGTTTAGCAAGTATTACAAAGATGTTAAAGACATAATGGAATTAGAGGAAGACCCTCCATCTATTTAATACCGAGGATTGATTGGACATTACTTAACACCAGGCGTAGTTAGCATCTGAAGCACAGGTCCTCTTGTGCATTTGCATGACTGTTGATAAACGGAGTTTTTAGCCCAGGGCCCGGCAAGGGGCAGGCAGGGGTGCGGGACCTTGCCCTGAGGCCACACCGCAAACACACTGGAAAGCATTTTCTCTTACTGTCCTCAACCTCTGATTCTCTCCTAAACGATGACTATTCATGAAGCCAAAGCTCAAAAATGACAGCTCTTTACAGAAGCTCGTGACTAGTCCAAACACGCAGGAGGGCCAGAAGAGCTATGTGGGAGCTGAAGACAAAAATGAAGGAAAAGATACATCACTCTGTGAGGGGCCTTGATGAGGGGGCTGAGGGGGCTCCCGAGAAAGAGCCTTTCAGAGTGGAGGCTCACGGGTCTTGCCTGGGGAGAGAGTGCAGAGCAGTTAGAAAGCAAAGGACCAAGAGGTTGGAAGAAGGGAACCGGAAGTGGCGAGCAGACGCCAGAACAGGGGAGCGGAAGACTGAGAGGTAAGCAGACAGCAAGCCTGTGGGGGACCCCGTCACCTGGTACCTTTTCCTTTTGGGCCCACTGGTCCAGCACATCCCCCGCGAAGTTGAAGTTCTTAGGCAGGGACCTCTCACAGCGATTTATGGCCTCAAAGTCCGCGAGGGTCAGAGGCCCCCCAAGTGGGTGGTCTTTGTGAAGGAGCCGGCCTGGTGGCCTGGGGAGCCAGAGCAGCCTGAGGGCCGGCTGGCAGCGGAGCAGCATCTTCATGCTTCCTGCGGCCTGGATGACTTCAGGTTGGGGAAGAACCGCAGCCTGTGGGGAGACAGGGGGGCGGGGGGCGGGGAGACAGGGGGCGCTGTGAGTCTGCTGCCCCGCAGGGAGCCTAGAAAGTGCACGTGGGGAAGTTGGGGGACACCCTGAAACACCCCACAAAGTCAAGCTCACCTTCTCCCCAAGCAAACAGTAGACACAGAGAACATTTGCTGCTGGAGTAACACTCGAGACCTCCCCTGTCGGCCTCATACTCTGTTCCAGCTGTATCGCTGGCGCCTCTGCATGAGTTTCCTCTGGCAGGAAGCATCCCGCTCACTTTTTCTGAGTGTCTTCTTCCACCACCAAGAGTTGTCCTGTCCTACTCCCTGCTCTGGCTACTCTGGCCCCTCCCCTTTCCAGGCCTCCACTCTGGCTGGTTAGCAGCCTTGATTCGAGTCCTGGACCGGCAGCCACTTTCCAGCTATAGGATTTTGAGCCAATCCCTTATCCTTCCTGCATGTCAGTGTTCTCATGTGTAGGGGAATATCACACCTGCCTCCTACAGTCATTATGATGGTTTAATCGGAGATAATGTGCCCGAAATGCCAAGCATGTGCAAAGCGCCTGCAAAGTGTTTGCTAATGTTATTAAGATTATTTTCATCCGCTCCTGCAGTCACCCAAGATGCAGAGAGAAGGCCGAAGAGAGAGGGTGGCTCAGGCCCCGGCTGTCACAAGAAGCAGGAGGCCAAGAAGGTGGTAAATCCTGGGTCTGAGAAAAGGCCGAGACAGGCCGTCCTGCCCTAAAGGGACCTCACTGGGTTTGTCACCCCGATGCAGCCACTATGTCGGACTGCAGCGGCCAAGGGCTGTCTTCTGTTAATTGCCTGAAAATGGCTCTCACCATTGAGCAGTTCACCTGGGCCTTGGGACGCCCAGGAGCTACTCAACTGCTTAAGCTGGCCCACCAGTACCGACCGAGATCAAGCAGAGAAGAAGCAGAGATCATTGACCTTGGTTGAGAAGAAAGTTGCTGACACAGGGGCTGTTCCCACTGAGAGGCCACCTGTCCTTTAAGCAGGGTTAATGCTGTCATCGCCCTGGTGGAGCAGAGGGCTCAGCTGGTGTGACTGCACATAACGTGGCCCCCACGAGTTGGTCGTCTTCCTGTCTGGCCTGTGTGGGGAGATGGGGGTTCCCTATGGTATTACCCATGGGAAGTGAGGCTGGGGCGTTTGGTCCACAGAGAGACTTTGTACCACCGTTGCCTTCACACAGGTTAACCCGGAAGACAAAGAAGCTTCGGATAATCTGTTGGAAACTTTCAGGACCAATTACAATGACAGAGATGAGGAGAACTGCCATCGCTGGAGAGGCCACATCTTGGGCCCCAAATCTGTGGCTCACATCGCCCAAGGAGAAAATGGAAGGCTAAAGAATTCACCACTAAGCTAGGCTAAGCAATCCCTGCTGTGGTTCTGTACATAAAAATGAGTAATATTCTTCTTCAGCCAGTGCTAATGGAAAAAAGGGATTATTTTCATTGGTACTTTTGTGGCATAATTTCATGAAACAATCTTCCATGAGAAATTCGAGACCTGGATTTTACCCCTAACTCTTGCAAAACTCTAGCTTTAAGTCCCTCTCTAGACTCCTGTCTGTATTCTAACATTTTTTTCCTAAGTCTATGATTATGTCTTTCTTGAATTTCCATAGCATGTCTTTATACTATATCTTGTATTATTAATTATTGTTTTTAATATATATGCCTTGTTCCCCTCACCGCCCTAAATAGTGTGGGTGAGGCTCTGTATTGCATCCCTGGCACTTGACATGGTGCATGGAACTATTTTCAATAATAAAAGCTAATGTTTATTGAATGCAGGTACTTGGCATTTCTGATGTTGTTCAACATTCATGATAAACTCATAAGGTTGTTACTACCTACATTTTGCAGGTGGGGAAAGCAAAAATAATTTGCCTAAGGTCATCACTTTACAGTGGCAGAGGCAAGGTTTGAACATGTATGCTCTGACTTCAGAGCTTGCCTGTTCAGCCTCTCTGTTATTCAGTATCCTTGGTGCTGCCTTTTTAAGATTTACTTTCTTTTTGCATACTAGCTGGGGTGCAGGCCAGAGGTGTGGGGTGGTGAGATGGTCCAACAGAGACAGCTGGGAGCAGAACAGGCAGATCGACCAAAGTACACTGCTGAGGGGAGCAGCGGGCAAGGCAGGAGAGGTCTGCTGCGCCATGTGGGTATCTCTCTGGCCGAGCATTAAACCCACACTGCAGCTGCCCACAGCTCCACAGCGCTGCGCTTAACCCGTTGTGCCACCAGGGAGGCCCGGTGCTGCTTTGTTTAATATACTAAAGTTTGCTTATTGATGGTGAACTCCCTTGCCCTTTTGTCCTTCAATCCTTAATTACCTCACAACATAGAGTGGAAAAATCTACAGGTGCACAGGGTGTCTGTGTCTCCAGCATAGTGATAACAAATGAACATTAGAACAAAGGGTACAAGGTGTATCACCCCCTCATTGTTGCTGACAAACCCTCTTTGCTACACGGAATGCTATCTGAGGTCCCTGCTTGGTGCAATTTAATGTAGCACAGGAAGAGCTCTTTCTGGCAGTGCCCTTGGTATTCAATGATTTATCATGTTAGCATAGAAAGAAGAGAAATCGTTTCTTACTTGGGCAATTTCCTGAAATATGGTGGAAGTGTAAGAAGTAAAGGAGTAAAGGGCAAGTGGAAGGGGTTGTGCTTGTGATTTAGCATTCTGCTAACAGTGAACCTGCATCCCTTGATTCCTTGCCTACACACACACACACACACACACACACACACACACACACACACACACACACACCCTATCACATACACTTGACTTTCGGGATGGCTTTGCCCAGCTGCTTAACATCTTCAAGTTTGATTTCATCTGTGCAACAAGAGTAATTGAGACGGGGTTACATCTTAATAAACCCATCGTGAGTTGAAGAGTAATTTTCAACCTAATCTCCTGAACATCGTAGGCTAGTTTAGCCTATTTTGAATATGCTCAGAACACTATTATTAACCGACAGGCAAAATCATCTAACACAAAGCCTATTTTGTAATAAAATGTTATCATTGGCATGTAATATTTTTACGTAATTGACTACTGTACTTAAAGTGAAAAATAGCCATGCTGGGATGCAAAAGGACAAAACAAATATCCCTAAATGCTGGGAGCACAGGAGACTGAAGTGTGCATATCGGCTATTTACCCTCAGCATCTGATTGACTGGGCGCTGTGCTTTATTGGCTCTCCCCAACATTACAAGAAAGGGTCACATGGTCTACCAGTAGCCCAGGTAAAGATCAAAATTCAAAATTTGAAGAATGATTTCTTATGAATGCATGTCACTTTCACACCATCACAAAGTTGGCAAATCATAAATTGAACCATTGTCAGTGGGGACTCTGCAATGACAGTACTTTCTTCACTGGCTCATTGGGGGTTTTAAGTGAGAGCCTTAGCATAGTGTCTGTGCTAATGCTGCACATTCAGAATCAAATCTTAGAACTGTTGGATTATAGACAGCAGCATCTTGGTGGCTTAGCTTATTTCTGCCTCTTTGAGTGCTCTGTCTTTGTGCCCAGGCTCCTGGCACTGAACTAAGCCCTCATCCTCTGAAGAATTTTAGCTTCCCGCCTGTCAGTTTTACCTTTCTTGGGTCCCAGCTTAATGAGGAATTGGAAAGACTCAAGACATGGGACACTGGAACATTCCTACCTCCTCAAGGAAAATAGTGAGAAAACATAATAGATTATTTTTAATGAAAATCTCCTTTTCATCTTCTCCACCAAATTAAAAAATGATGAATTTTCATGACTTATTCTTATTTCCCATATTCCATGGACAGATTTTCAATATCTTAATAAACCATATCAAAATAACATGCCACTGAATCTAAGACTAAATATCACAAACATATCTGATCCAAATATACACTTCAGCATTTTTCATGTTAGGCACATAAACAGAATACATCTTGCAAATGCAAGCATAATAATTGCTAATAAAACACAAATCAAGGCATCACATACTAGGATATTCAATTAAATTTTAACCTATCTTTATTGCAGCACTATTTACAATAGCTGAGCTATGGAAACAACCTAGATGTTCCCAAAACAGACGAATGGATCAAGAAGATATGGCCTATATACACAGTGGAATAGTACTCGATGATCAAAAATGATAAACTTGTGCCATTTGCAACAACATGGATGGAGCTGAAAGGGATTATGCTAAGCAAAATAAGTAAGAATGAAAAAGATAAATACTGGATGGTTTCACTTATATGAGAAACTGAACAAAGAGTTAGGAAAAAGACAAAATTTGCGAGTTGACCATAGATATGAGGTACACATCAATGAAGGGGGAAGAGGGTTTAAAAAAGGGAGGGAAGAGCATATGGGATGGGGGAGATAGATCATGGGTGTTATGATGGTGGGAGAACTACTGGGACTACACCTGAGGGGAGAAATCAAATATTGTCCAAAAATTAACAATGAAGTAAGACAATAATTAATTAATGAAAAAAATTTTAAACATTTTTTTGTTTTTTTGGCCAATTACTTTCCTTCTTTATTTATCTTTGGTTTTTCTGAAAGACCACGCAACCCTGAAGAGTCACCATTGTGTACTGAACAGAACCAGTTCCTGACTTGAAGACATTTTCCTAAAAGAAGTTTGTACATAAATATGTTTAACAAAACGTCAAAGTAAGTAACGGCACCAGAGCTGAACTAGATGACTTCTAAAGTCTGAATGATTTCCAGAGTCTGAAGGGAAAACTTAACAGTGAAAAAACAGGTCAAGCAATTGGTGTGCCCTCGGTATTCCAATAATCATTTCTTTGCAATATCTTGTTTAATTTTCCCAACAACCCCACAGGACAGGTATTTTCTAGTACATACAAAGTGGCCGAAACATGGAGAAATAAGTTATCTACCAAAGGCCGTTCACCTAACAAGCAGCCTGAATTTCAGCCTGTCTTTGTTGTCTCCAGACCAAACACAAAGAAATACCACCACAGAGCATAGCTTTATTTTGGCCAATCTTTGTGAGGTAGGAGAACAGTCCACTTTCCTGTCAAAGGGACAGTAATAGAGGGCTAGTTAGTACTGCAGTTATCCAATTAAGGCAAGACAACATACTCTTCTATTACTGCTGTTCTATAGATTTAAATACTTTCCTCACTTCTCATTCACCAGAGTTACCTCTGCAGAACCATGTGCATTTTTTTCCTTACCAGAAAATGGTATGATTGATCCAGAAAGACCTTCCTCCCCTTCACAAAATCCCAACTATGTCTCTGCCAGGATGTCGGTTCCTCTTTTCCTTTTGCAAGCCCCTATGCCATCGTAGCCTGAGTCTCTGGTGCAGAGGATCCAGTTGGGAGGATTATAATCCCCTGGGAGGAGAGTTGTGTTTCTCTGGACAACCTGTGGTTAAAGGGACAGCAGCTTACAAGGCACAGCTGGGAAGGGAAAGAGGAAATGCAGGAGTAACCTACTCTCATGGTTCAGTGCCAAACAATGGCTAAGCCCCAGCACATTAGCGGATTATTTTCATCCATGGAGCCTATGATATAAAAACCACCCTACTCAACTGGCCTATTATCAGAGCCTCTTTGCATGATTATCAAGTAGCCTAGGACATTGCCATGTTCAATATTGCGGTATAACCAGGTCGGACTTGTAAACCTGCCAGTGTCGGCTCGTGGGGTGGTAGCGTTCGGAGCAGTGCGGGATGGAGGAAAAAACAACTCAAAGTTCAAGTAGTGAGAGAGAGTGACCTAGAGGGGCTCACATCTCTGGAGATGCAGGGGCTCTTTTCTGGGCTCAGTCTCACATTTATCAGGGGCTCAGATTCAGGGAAGGTGGGCAAGTCTGTGGAGGAATGTGTGGAGGAATGTGCCTGGTGGGAATGTGTATTGGGGATGCAGAATAGTCTGGCACAAGCTACCGGAGGGGGGGTATGGGGGGGTGAATAGGGTCCGTATCATGGGGGGCACCAAAGTTGCCACAAAACATCCTCTCTCTAGTCCCTGTTTACACTTGACTTTCTGTCAAGGTGGTCTAGCTGGTCATGCTCATCTGGCCATAATGTCTGCGGCTATTTTCAGCAGATATCCTCATACCAAGACTTTTGTCCCGGTGAGAGGCCCTTGCCGGACTCTACATTTTAGCTTGACCAGCAGAAACTTTGGGCACCACGACTACATCCTGGAACAAGAGGGGCTGGGGAACCCACACCAAAGGACAACCAAAGCAATCATATCTGAGCCCTCAACTCCTTGGCTAGAGGGGACTCTGAAGAATCCTCCATACTCCTGAATTTCATTGAGCACTGACATTGTATGCTGGTTCTGACCCAATTGGACATCGATGAGTACATGTTGCTTCTTGGTGACAGCGACAGTGACAGTGATCAGACAGTGGCACTTTTCACCTTGACTTCATGAGCACCTGACATAATATCCAGAAAAGAGCCTCAGGACTTAGATGTGAAGAGTGCTTCTGGGTTATTTAATAAATAAGTCCAAGGCGAAGCCCAGTGTGTTAAACTGAATAAAGGCCCCACAAAGTTGTTCATTCTTTACCCCCAGGACCTATGAATATATTACATTATATCAAAGGGACTTTGAAGATGTGATTAAATTAAGGATCTTGAAAGGGGGAGAATATTCTAGATTATCCAAGTGAGCCTGATGTATCATAAGGGTCCTTCCAAGAGGAAAAGCAGCATGTGGCAGATGGCACAGGTTTAACTGATGATAGTTGTGCCCTGTCCTCCCTTGCACATTCTGCTCCACATAGGGCCTCAGAAACAATAGAGCTCACTATGGGTTGAGCTTGTTGGGAGGGGTGGGCTTCTTGGAGGAGGTGAAATTTGAAGTGGGCTTTGGAGAATGGCAATACTACGAGTAGGTAGAAAGGAGAGCTACTGGTCATCTTGGAGAAGGATCACAACACAGAGAAGGGCAAGGGGGTACTAAGGAGCAGGTTCTGTCAGGGATGGTAAAGACACCAGTCTCTATAGCAAAACTCTGTGTTGGGGAATGGTGGATGCTAAAGCTTTTGAAAAGACTGAAAAATTTGACATCCTTCTGAGGATTAATATGGAGACATTGAAGATGGTTTTGAGCTTTTGAGCTGTAGTGGTAAAAGCAACAATTTGTTATTAATTTATTTCTAGTCTAGCTAAACAAAATACATACGAGATGGAAATGAACGAAAAAGCAGTATACAAAATTTTATCTGTGCTCTTAAACTGATCCGGATCTGACTGCAGGTGGAGGATGGGTGATAACGATGACTCAAATAGGGCTAAAGTTACTTCCACTTTTTGCTAGAACCAAGACAATAGCAATGGGAAGAAAGTACGGGACCAGGGACATGCAGAGGTGCATTGCAGCAAGGGTTAGGGGTGATGTAAGGACAGAGGACTGTCGGCACTCAAGGGTATGGATGTACTGATACCTGTTTAACATCTGGTCTTCTGGCAAAACCAAACACACATCAATTTCCCTGGTGTAAGGACTCCAATCCTGACCTATGGGTTTCTACCCGTCAGTGTGGTGTCCCTGAGCACAGAGCTGGAAAGAAACATGTACATTTATCTTTGGTGAGCTGGTAAGAGCCCACGACAGTACGCCACTGCCTAGAATCTCCCTTATTACCATAAAAAGAAATTCTTTACGTGTATTTATGTTTTATGTCTTGCAATGCTCTTGGGACCTCCCTAAGTTTTAACGTACTAGGGTTGGTCTGACAATATAGTCCCAATTTTGCAGAGGAATAAAAATACTTGGAAGAAAACACACTGAGATATTATGGTATGAATGGATAGTTGGACTATGGGTGACTTTCATTTATTTCTTATATTTTCTAGAATTGTACAGTTTCTACTTTAAACACACACTGTTGTATTTCTTTCTTTTTTTTTTTTATAAAGATCTATTTATTTATGCATACAAGCTGGGGTACAGGCCAGAGGCGTGGGGCGGCGAGAGGGTTCACCAGAGACAGAGCGGGGAGCAGAACAGGCAGATGGACGGAAATACACTGCTGAGGGGAGCAGCGGGGCCAGGCGGGAAAGGTCTGCCGCGCCATGTGGGAATCTCCCGGCCGGGCTTCGAATTCTTGTCTCTGCTGCCAAGAGCTCCACAGCGCAGCACTTAACCTTTGCGCCACCAGGGAGGCCCCTGTTGTATTTCTATAATCAGATACATTTATACATTGTTTATGATGAGTATAAAATGGACAGTCACATACTCATATAAAAATATAATACTCTCTCACTCCTGAATTTCCATTTTGCTTAGGAACAGACACATGATGAAGAATTCTGACTTGTGTTACGTGCCATCCACAAGACCAGTCAACAGAAGCCAAGGTGGGGCTGGGGCAAGAAAGAGCATGAAGCTATCATGATAGTCATGTAGGTGAGGAGACAGGTATTCCAAGAAATTGGTTCCTGGGCAGATAATTCTGTATCTCTGCCTCACTTATTAAATGCTTCTTACCCACAAGTCTCAGCTCAGGAGCTGGGATGTGAGACAATACTCAATCTTTTCTCTCAGGGATCTTATGAATAAAACCCCCTAATTCCTGGACAACTGGCTCCTGAATATCATTTTTCAGGTAGTCTCTCCTTAGTCCTTTCATTCAGAATCTGGGAAGTGGCATCCGACCATCTTGGATAGGGTCCATTTGGCTCTATGAGTCCCTCCAAGGCCATTGAATGTTTCATGGGGATAGTAAGGACTGAATTCTCCCTCCTACCTCCTAGTGTGTAGTCTACGGTTTCTCCCTTGCGTATCCATGTGTCCTGGGGGAGCCTTTTGCTCAAACGAGGAAGGCATCACGACAAGTCAGCACTGTTAGATTGCTAGCAGCCTTCTAATGGTCCTTTTGGAAGGACCAAGATTTCCTGCAGTGATGATAAACATCAGGGGCCTTGTTACACGGGAGGCTCCAGGGAATACATGGACATGCAACTCGGACCATTAGCTGGGCCTTTCGGGAACACACTCCATCTCTGGTGAGCGAGGAACACAGTAATTATAACCCAGCCTAGGTTTCAAGGGGGAGATTGCGAATCCTATCAGAAAGGAGAATCTACAATTAACCCTTTAGGTCAGTTGCTTATGTCAGCACCTGAGAATGTTGAATCACTCCTCAGGTCTCGTAAGCACACCATTCCAGGAAACAGCAGTCTAAATACCCTCAGAGAACTATTTCACTTGAAAACTGTTCACACAGGATTTCCAGAGACATGCTGTTACTACATGTACTCCTCACAAATATCTTATGAAGTAGGTACAACTTGTATAATTATTTTATAAATCTCTAGAACACTGAGATATTAAGCTGTTGCCTGAGATCAGGTATCCTAATGCTTGATTCTTTCCCTTTGTTATTATCATCCATTTCAGTACAGTGAGTTGGTGCTTCAGCAACCTGCAAATGTGACTGAAGAATTTTTTTACTAAAAAATTTTTAGAGTATGATTACGAACTCATAAATCTATATCTACTATGTAATTAGATATATTTATGTATTTGTATGTACACACACACACACTCAGTGTTTCAATCTAATGAAGTTATTTTCTTAGATAGCTCAAATTGTCCCAAGGTGATTCACAGGAGCCCCTGACTCTGTTTATCTTTGAAGGCTTCTACTTTCTGGCACAAGAATCTGTCTCAGGTTCATCTTGAACATCTCCTGTTCAGGTTCTAAAAGCAGCATCTTCTCAAAGGAGTCCCAGTTTCCATCAGTGAGAGATGGCATTTGATGACCAGTTAACCAACAGTCAATAGTCCTGTGCTTTACTAATATAAGAAGGATTAATTGGGTTTGGTCTTAGAGTATATTAGATAGTGACTGTGATGTTGTGGCTGAGAGGAAGCCCTGGCTCCATCATAAAGGAGGTGAGCAGTAAATTGAACTCACAAGCTTCTGTGAATCAGCGCTCTATGTCTGTATCTATCTTTGATTGATACCTATGATGCTTTAGGGTATGTTTGCTCATCAAATATCTGGCAGTTACATATTGTGTACCAGTCTCTTTGCAGTGCCCTGGAGAGACACAAGGTGCAGAGATACAACAGCACACACTTATGAGAACAAAAGAAACGGCGTGCCCGTGATGATCGAAGGCACCAAGGCGAGAGCTGGTCGTGACTCAGGATGGCGCTGCTATTCACTTAAGGCTATGCCCCCAGAAACTGCTGGCCTGGCTGAATAATTACCCAAGTGAGAGTCTGTTCTCCCATAGTACTCAGGTCTTCACGATTCCCAAGGGAATGAAGGGCAACTTAGATGCCAGATGTAGTGATCAAAACATCAGCTCTACTTCTTTCTCCAGCAGGCAGGACCCCAGGTGCAGCCAGAAGAAGAAAGAGCTGTTGTTTCCCCTGCAGGGAAATAAAAAACCAGTATTTAAGAGTTTAAGCCAAATTAATGAGCAGCATTTCAGGGCCCCAGATGGTGTAGGTTGGATTACCACACATACTGCTCCAGACTTCACTCTAAATGTTGAGGCAAGAGGGAAGTTGCTGACTTGCTACATTTCTCATTTATTCAGCTGGGTGCTCAGCTCATGAGCAATGGGGAGAGGTCATGCTGGCATAATTAAATGCTTTCTGATGCATTTGGAGTCATGTCATTATCTTCCCTATTCCATTAGAATATAAACACCATAAAAAGAGGGATTTGTCTGTTCTGTTCACTATTCTTTCTCTAGCACTTTGGACAAAGCCTGGCACATAGCAGCTCTCTCAGTATGTGCTGAATGAATTAATGTATTTTTCCCATCTCAACATTAATATGTATAGACTCTTCTTTTGGGGACAGTCCTTCTCCCCTTCTTGGATCACATCTGCATTTTCCTTCCCAAGGAAATCTGTGGCCACAATGTGGCCATTATTTAGACTTTCATTCAACTGCCTTGTCAGATAGAACAACTGATCCTTTACCCTGAAAAATGACCTAGAGGAATATTTTGTACTGATGAACTTTACATTGTAAATTTTTAATAGACTTACTAGTAATAAAATAAAACACACACTTTGGGGTCTGTATCTTGAGTAAATAGAGCTGGTTATTTGTCACCTTTGGTAGAAGGCAGAGAGGGAAGATCCAGTTTGTATCAGGATAAATGACATGATGTAAAACAATCCCCCAAATCTCAGTCGTCTATAAAACAACAAAAATTTGCTTATTTTTGTTCTTACTACTTGTCCAGCATAGGTCTTCTAAAATTTGATTGATGGAATCTCCATTATTTGGTGGTTGCCGATAGGTGAGGAGAAGGGGGCAATTATCCACTAGAGAGAATGGACACCATGCCACGCACCCTCATTCATCGGCCAGAACTTGTCGCTGGACCTGAGCCTTTGTGTTACTCGTGTGGTGGGTAGACGGGTCAGGACTTTCACGTGACTGTATCACCAGGAATGTTCTAGAATCATTCTATTTCTGGAAGTCTTTTATATCAGAACCCAAGAGAACTTTCCTAGAGAATTAACATTAAAAAAAAAAAATCAGGCCAGTCATTTTGTCCCCTACACAAACTACATCTTTCTGTATACAAGGACAGTGGTGGCAAACACAGATGTTCTGGAATCAGGGAGCTCTAGGTTCAGTTCCACCTCTGCTACCTAATAGCTGGGTGGTTTTTGTCAACATGCAATCTTTTCAGTATCACCTCTAAAATGGGTCCAATCATGACAGGTACTTCATCAACATGAGTTGAAAAGGTTATTCTTGTCTTCCATTCACTGATATAGTTATGCAGAATCATTTTAATCAATTTTTTGATGGCTATGATATCTTATGATACAAAGTCATCATTTCCTTAGAAGCAAGCCTTGCAATTTCTGCTTTTTCATGCCCTTTGCCCAGTTTATATTGTTTATTTGTAATAGGGAGGAAAAAGAGGCAACATTATAGATACCCGAGATTCCAGAGAGACGTGAAGAGGGCAGTATCTGGCACTTAGTACAGATTCGGTACATACTAGCCAGCCTGAAATATGCAAAGCTGGGACATTTTATTAGTTGGTGCCCCTTTGGCTAAGTTTTCTTGGCAGGCAATGCTTTTCTGTTCTCAGGAGGTCTGGCAATTAAGACTGCTCAGATTTCTCTGTGGGGGAATGTTCTTGAAAGAGCAGTTCTTTTGAAATGATTCTTCAGATTACTAGGTTCAGCTTTCATAACTTTTCTGCATCCACGTACACACCATATACTCTTTCATACCGATTCACCTGACTTTAGATCTCTGGAAGTTTCAATATTATGGTCTGAACCCATCTGAATCCGCAAGGAACTTTTCAAAACACCTTTGTCTGAGTCCCACCTTGGACCAATTAAATCGGTTTCTCTGGAAGGAAGAACCTGTCACCTGTAATTTTTTAAAAAGCTCCACTGGTGATTCTAATGAACCGTGAGGATTGAGATCCATTGCTTTGCATATTTGGGGCTTGCCCACCTCTCCTACCTCATCTCCTATCACCTTTCTCTCTCTTGCTCACCATGTTCCAACCCTCTTTTTTTTTTTTAAATTAAATTTGCTTAATTTGGGGACTTGGGTTCACCCTCAGCCGACATCACCTCCAGTTTTTCGTATAACTGATTCTCATTCATCAGCTCTCAATTTAAAGGCCACTCTTTGCACCTATAAACATCACCTGGTTAGCCCATTCTAAAGTAGCTCTCCTTGGCCTGTTTTATTTCCTTTCTAACACTTACTGCTATTTGAGCTCTTTGCTGATTCATTTGCTTGTTTACTGTTTATGTCCCCAGTACAATATGAACTTTTAATTCACTGTTATAAATGCAGAGCTTAGAACAGAAGCTGCCATTTGCTAGGTAATAAACATGAGTTGAACAAGTTATTCTTGTCTTCTATTCACTGACATAATTATGTAGAATAGTTTTAATCAATCTTATGATGGATATGATAGTCGTCGTTTTCTTAGAAGCAAGCCTTGCGATTTCTATCTTCTCATGCCCTTTACCCAGTTTATATTGTTTATTTGTGATAGGGAGAAAAAGAGGCAACATCAGAGATAAATAGCCAATGTTATTACTCTCGTGAGATCCTGCGGCCTTTGCTCATTTATTTTCCCTTCCCACCTGCCTCGTTTCTCTCCTGGTTGCCGTCATTCTGAAGGTTGCTGGCTTGAAAGCACTGGTAAGTTACCTAAAATCTCTCAATCTCACTTTCTTTATATATAGGCGACAGTAACTGCTGCCTCAGAGCTACTGAGCAGCCTTAGTCAGCTAACAGAGAAGTGCTTAGCACAGTGCCATATTCCGTAAGTGGGGCTTGCTATCATTATTGCTGGCGTTAATAAATTGCTTAGGATGGTTCAGTGGAGGGTGAATGGAACATGGGCACAATGGGAGAGAAAAAACGTAACCCTAAAATTTATTTTTTTTCCCTATCTTTTTTTTTATTGTTATTTATGTCTTTTACATTTTGTATTCCCCTTGGGCAACCCACCACCAGTTCACCCGTGATCCATCTCCATGGTCCCCTGTGTTCTCCTCTCTTCCATTTTGTGCCCTTATCCTCCCCTCCCCCCGCCCCCCACCGCTGAGTGTCTCTCTCCCACCCGGCCTCCCTATAGTCCTGTTATAAGTGAAACCATTCGATATTTTTCTTTTTCTTTCTGGCTTATTTCACTGAGTATGATTCCCTCTAATTCCATCCATGTTGCTGCAAATTGCATGTGTTTATCTTCTTTCCATGCTGAATAGTACTCCATTGTGTATATGTACCACA